>JAULBZ010000086.1:0-43872 GCA_032360805.1 Neoturris breviconis
AAATATTCTTTACTTTTTGAGATAATTACTAATTTGTAATGGCATGTAAAAAAATCGCTCTGAAAATAGGTCAGGTCTGCCTTAAACACCTGTGAATAGTGCGACGTCAATTTCTACCAATGACGTGGGTAACGAGTGCATCTATGACGTATTAAATATAACACAAAAGACTGGATTTTTAACGGGCATCTTTTTTAAACTCCAGTCCAGATATCTAGAAATCCGGGTGCTATATTACTACAAGGACAAAAGAACTGTTGTTACCAAGTATCACTCACAAAGCAAGTTCCTTTCCTCTTTGCTTCCACGCATTTCCTTATAAAATTTCAGTTTCAATAAAGAACAAAGCAGACTGACCTGACAGATGATCAGACGATAAAAGTGAAAATGGAAAGTGAAAGTCCTTTTGTTGTGTTTCTCCGTGTGAAAATAGACACGAAATTATAGATTAACACCGACGGCAGCCGAACGCTAAATCGATCGTTTCGATTTCAACAACCTTGATTCCAGCGCTTTTTTCAGTTCTTCTCCAGACGTCTAATATCTGTGACTTTTAACGCATTTGGGACGAGCTTTTGATGACGAAAATTTGTTCTGTGTATGTGTGGAGAAAAAATTGTACCAACAAAAATTTTCTGTTTTGAGGAGAGGTTTTTCGTTTTATTGTTGGTTGGTCACAAACTAATTTTCACTGGCATAAATTTTTGTGGGCTGTTAACATCATGCGGGACCGTTTTAATAATTGGGGGAGTTATTGAAACAATAAATTCAATGATTGATTTTAATTGAGCTTTCATTTTCTTTTGATTTTTTAAGTTTTTACGCGTCGTTTAAAAAAAGAAACAAAATTAAAAAAAAAATGGCAAAGAAATCTTGACGTAGTGACGAAAATTTGTACCAATGGAAGAAATCTGCATCGATGATAAAGTTCATTTGATTTATTTACGACACTTATCGATCCTAATAAAATCTATCATTAAATTTATCTCGATAGAGAATACCCGCAATCGTCAACCTCGCTCCCAGGGCATTTTGTTTTTTTCATAATATGGAGAGCCCTGAGAATATATCGTTTTGTATCGTGTATTCATTTTTATTTGTGTTATCTATTGTTCCTCAATGGTAAAGCAGTATATTTTATTTAATACGCATGCGTAGTACGACCTCCATAGCCATTCCACATGCCTTAGCTCGACTGGGTCGAAACTTGATTTTATAAGTAGCTGAACCGTGCTGACAATAAATGTTAACGAGTTCGGCTTGGTTCAGTTTTTTAAATAGATTTTAGCGAGCTGATGCAGCATGAACGTCTACCGAGTACGGATTCGTTATATTTCCATAAAAATTATGGACTGCGTATTGACATATACGATAATACACCAACCATCCATATCTATGAGAATATCCCTGCTGGAACCACGTCGGATCAAAGTCGAAACAACGTCGAAGTTGTTTTGACATCGATCCGACGTCGTGTGCCCACTACAAATAAAGGTTTGAGTTCCACCAGGCAAAAAATTTTGTGTAAAAGGAAATGTAAACATTCCATTGGTAGTAATCGACGTCATATGCCGCGAGACTTCAATTTCAACCAATGGAATGTCATATTTGGAAATTTTTTGACTAGTTGCCGCATTTCCAGTTGAATTACAAGAGTCTTGGAAGCCATGGAAAGAAAAGTACCCAGTGGGAAAAAACTTGTTCAAAGTCCGCAGTAAAGACGCTAAAACAACGTTGAAAACGATGCTCTAGCGTCTTTACTAGTGGATTTGAACAAGGTCTATTTATGTATATGGGACAATCTCGTTAGCAGGATTCTCTTCAGTTTAGCACATGTGGAACAATATCGTTTCCCGCGAATTCTTGTTTTACGTCAACCTCGTTCCCAGGGCTTCTTCTCTTTTGACGAACGTCAAGAGAGAAGAAGCCCTGGGAACGAGGTTGGTTTTACGTGTTATAGAGAAAGCATTAACTTACCTGTGCAGAGACTTGTCAAATTCTCTCCAGTTTAACATATGGCCAGTAAATTTATTGCTATTAGGATCACGATCTGTGATAAGAGTTTCTTCGGCCACAGATAATTCTTGCTTAAAGCAACCAATCTTTTGATATTTTCTGTCACATGTTACAAATGGTTTCGCTCCTGTGAAAAAATGGCGTCAAATAAAGAACTTGCAAATGATTGGTTTCTTCATTCTGAATTAACCAATAAATAGTAAACTCGTTGATATGACACTCTTCTTTAAAATACCGGTGTATTTACGTTCAATTTTGTGGGTCACGCAAGGACGAAATACGGTGAAAAGTCGAAAGTAATTTTTTTAACCGAACCAACTAAAGTTTAGTCTTTTACCCACTTAAACACTGAAAACGGGAAAGAGATTTAAATATCAACACGTTAAAATGTTTGGTTGACACAACCTCGTTTCCAGGGCTTCTTCTCTCTTGACGTTACGTCAAGAGAGAAGAAGTCCTGGGTACGAGTTTGTGGTTGGCAGAAAATAAATATTTATCTGGGAAAATTTAAAATTTTATTAAAAAAAAAATGATTTTAAACGTACCTGTTGTTTCGTGGAGGGTTAATAGCACGATAAATAGTGCTGATATCAGCATCTTGAATGCCAACCTAAAGAAGTACAATAAAATTGAAGATTTCGTAATAATATGTAATTTTAGTTACTTCTCAGAATATATTCGTAACAAAAAAGTGTACCATTTTACGAAATTACAGTAACTTACCTAATTTAGTACGTCCCTAATTTAGTACGTATGGAAAATTTTGGAATTTTTTTTGGCCCCTTTTTGTGAGTGCTCAACCTACAAAAACTTGTTCAAAGTCAGCAAAATAACGTTATGTTGTTCTAACATTGTTTTGCTGACTTTGAACAGGTTTTTGCCAGCTCGATAAAGTTTAGGCCTATAGACAGCGAAACGTGGCATAACAAACATCAGGTAAAGGCCGTTTTCCACTTCAGAAAATTTTCCGCAGAACGGAAACGGAACGGAAATTGCCCCCGCGTAGAAAGACATAGACATTTTGAATATCTATAATTTCTTTTTACGCGTGCGCATTCTCGGTTCCGTTTTCGTTCCGCTGAAATTTTCTGATTGGAAAACGGTCTTAAGTTTAATTTAAAATTACAGCGAAAGGAAAGGACACTCTGATTACCGGACATCTCTGAATTAACAGATGGAAAAAAATGCACAAAATTGACATTTATTTTGAATTTTCTTTCTAGACAACATTGCAATTAATCTATTAGGGGCCATAAACATATGAGGTATACCTTTAGCTGGTCAAAAATGCAATACTTTTCCTTTGGACGGCTTATAGGTAATTCTTAGCTTTCCTTGAGTTTTTGAACTAATGGAATATCGCAACAACGCCCAAACATCATCACTATTTCGTCAACATTTCGATGTCGACGGAATGTCGTGTATGGGGAAAGAATAAGAAAGTATCTAATTTTAAAATTTTAAAAAATAAGAATTGCCACTAGGCGAAAAAGTTTCTGAAAAAATCAAAATATTGTATTCCATTGGCCGAAATTGACGTCACATTCATGTGACACCAATTTATACCAAAGCAGCGTCTTATTTTTAGCTTTCGCAGCGAATTTTTCGCCCGAGTGGAAATCAACCTAACAAAAAAACAATAAATCTTACCAACCAGACACTTTCAAAGCGTGTCTCTTTCACTTGCCTTGCAAAATGAAGTGTTCCTCTTCATATAGGTGTGACGATGGTATGAAACGGATGAAATCGAATCTTACCCAAAACAAACATTAATACAAAGTATTAATTGCAATGGATTTTTTATTTGTTTATTTGTTTGTTACTTTTCGATGAAGACATCTACGTGTAAACAAATAATTATCTGTCCGTGTATGAAATTGTAAACAACATCAAATGGATGTGAAATATATCTTATACACCTGTACTCCATCAGCTGAGTAAATAGTCTCATATTTTACTTCGAGTCGTTCCGCAACAAACAAAAACTTGTTCACAGTCTGAAATAAACATGCTAGAACAACGTTTTCAACGCTTTCAGCGTCTTTACTGCTGACTTTGGACACGTTTTATTTTTTGTTAATCCCTTCCCAAAGGCCAAGCAACAAAACGTCGTTTTTAACCAGAGTGTGCATACCACGGTTTTAACATCAGCCGATAGTTAGATCAAAAGAATATCCCAAATATTTTCGTATAAAATAGTGAGGTTTAACATTCATTATTTTCTAATTCATAGAATTCAACCGAAAATAACTTTATTTATTTATTCTATAATATAAAGTACTTAATACAACAGTAAGTAAAGTCAGTCTAGTTATGATGTTGACTAGTGCGGCTCTTATTGGGTGGGTGGGTGGATAGGTCAACGAGAAACTATCGACGTGTGATTTGCCTGCTTGCAAACGCCCTTTTAAAACTTGGATCACGTGACCATAATTATTGCATAATTAGATACCCTCCTCCTCTTACGTTTATAATATAACATAAATAAATTCATGTAAACACGCTTACTGTATAGATTACGTCTAAGCCGCGTGTTACGTTTGTTGATATCTATGACTTAATCTCGTCATAAACATAGGCTTAAATTGTGTAAGCCTGGTAATATTTCCACACATCGTATTATTTCGTTTAAGTGGCCACGGGATTAGCGCTCATACTCGAATAAGCACCCACCCTATTAATCAAGCTTTAATATAAACGCCCAATTTCAAATAAACGCCCATACTTGAATCGGCGCCCACCTGTCTGGAGTAAAAATATAAAACATGCGTTCGACCTTAAAGTCAAAATATATTCCATCTTTTTCAGCGAATACATTTATTTCTTGAAGCACTGGCGCTTTTTACAAAGTTTTACAAAGTTTTCATTTCCATTGTGCTTTGTGATTCTATTTGTTTTCTTGTATCCTAGATGGTCGTTCGAACATCTAATTCCAAATTAATCCCTCATGTATAGATGACCAGAGTTAAGTAAAAGATATTTATCAACGCCTTGCCTCGCCAAAAAAATTAATAAACGCCCAAGTTGTAAAAACAATTAGATGTTTGAAAATGACCGTACAATTATATGGTACATCTTGTTCCCAGCTGAAAGAAACCCTGGGAGAATGAGGATGGTTTGTGGGCAATGTTTGTGTACAACTCCCTCAATCTCAACGGAGAGTAGGATTACATTTAGAATCTTGAATCTTCGAAAGTGGTTGGTGAATATGATTAGATATCATTCCCGCCCCAGACAGCCTTAGCAGTAATTTACAAGTTTTGGGCCGCTGAGGTAGTGTAACACTCTCCTGACGGTCACCCGTATGTATAATTGTTTAGCACTTGATCTTTTGTTATTTTTCATATTGTTAGGGGGTAGTGGCAGGAAAAATTATTAATTTTTGTATTTTTTGATAACATCACCCCCGTTAAATATTAATATTAAAGGAACATTTATAAGACAGAACTCTGAATACTAGGCGGTCTTGATCGTCATAAAAAAAGGATTGGTAATCGCTTGCATCATGGCCACACAGTATGGAGACAATATTAAATTAACTTGAAGTTATAATTGGGATCGTTTTAAGACCATATATGACCATGATGTTGAAGATTACATAACGCACATTATCTTTTTACTGCACAGATTTTATTTTCGTCATTCTGACGTCATTAATTAATATATATACAAATGCTTTAATCAACTTCGTGCCCAGTTCTTTGCTATCCATGAACTATCTGTGGACCTTTATATAGGCATCATCAGAAGAAATGTCCTGTGCTTCAACGTTTAGATAATCTGAAATATTAATTTTTGCTGCACGACGTCAATCAAAATATCAAAACGACGTCTTTTATTTAACGTCTATTTATTTACACGAAAACAGTGTATTAATGTATTTGTTCACACGAAGCCATTATATTCCTCATCTTCATCAATATAAACAATTTTCTTTCCCATCAATGCATCCTCTGGTGTTGCTACAATTTGAACCTTCGCGTATTTTGCTTCATTCTATAATATTGAATAAAGTAGGTCATAGACAAACTCGTTCCCAGCTTTTCTTGAGTTTGAGAAAAATTCAAAGAAACAAGAACGCTGAGAACGAGTTTGTACTACCATGTGAAAAACTACAGAATACCTTTTCTACCGAAACTACCGTATACGGGCCGTGTATTTCCATATATGTCAATGTGTAGTCCATTATAGAGACCATATAGTCATGTTATTCGGTGTTTTTTAATGCTGTGAACCCGAGTATCTTACGGCCATATACAAATGTCCTACTTCTTCAAAATTGCTTAACCATTATGTGCCTAATAGGTATGATTTGCCTGTTGGTTATATTCTGATAAACCACTACAATAAATTAAGTAAACATAACGAATCCAATTTGCTAAAGGGACCACTATCTCAAAATATTGTGGCTGTGCAAAATGTAGCCTGAGCTTCAGTCCTAACAACTTACTATGTACTCGTAGTGGTTAGGAACTATCTCAGAATTTCGCGCCAAAACCAAATTTTTTGTTAGGGTTAAATCTACTAAATTTGACGAAATTCAACAAAAATGAATCTGTGTAGAAGTTTGTTAGGTCAATGAGCTTGGAATAAATTGGTTTCCATTGCAAGATCATTGACTCAGTACTCTCCTCTGTAGATTTTGTTTTTGAGACGGTCCCTTAGGACTGGAGCTAAAGGCTATGCAAAAAAAATGTTGTTGGAATAAATATCTTACTTCAGGTTGTTTAACAATAGATATACTTTTCTTTAATTTCTCAGCTTCATCTGGTTTACTTTTTGTCGGTTGAGTAATGTGATTTTTGCTTTGTTTATTTGTTTTTCTTTTATATATAAAAACACCAATAATAATTACTATGGTAACCGCAATCAAGACAATGAAAATTATGATTAAAATGGTAGACGTATTGCTTGAGCTATTTGATTGAGCAGCGGATGCTGGACCTAAAAAAAAAGCTATGTTACAACCATCGGTTCACCTAACGAAAGGTTACAGGACGTCAGATCAACGTCGAATAACGTCAAGGCGACGTTGTAACGTTGTTCGACGCTGATCCGACGTCGTGTGTCTCGAGAATATAAAGGGCAATAAAATCAAGATTTTATTTCAAACGCGCACTGATGTTCGAACGAATACACTGACAAAAACTTAGTAGCTAAATGGACCAAACAGTTTGCTTTAATTTGCTAACTAAGCGTAAGTCAATATATGAAACTAGCTCTGCTTTTCTAAGACTTGTGTTAGACTTGTGTTTCTTTCTTGATAGCTAATTGCTAAGTGCTTTGTGACGTCATTAGTCATTTACAATTTCGAAGAAAACATGTAAGGATAAATCTTATCTATTAAGTCAAACTTTATTAATTACTCCTCAAGCTTATTACGTCTCTGAGGGAAATAATAAGCCGTTGGGGACTAGTTTGTTTTGTTGAAGTTTCAGGTCACGTTTTAAAATTTATCTTGTTTTTTTCTGTTTTTCTGTTTTTGTATTTTTTTTCTTCTATTTATGGCGTGTATGTGGGGGGGTAGTTACGAATTTGCTCATGTGAAAATCGAATCAACATGAGCTCATTGCTACATTTACTAGAAAAACAGAAAAATAAATAACCGACTCGTATACCGGGATGTTGGGAACCGTGGTCGGCAGTCTGCAAATTATACTTACTACTTGTAACTTTTCTTAAGAATGATCTGATTACTGTTGTTTCACTGATTTTGTTGTCATATAATTGTAAGATACAAAAGTAACGTCCACTATCACTATCTTGTAACGGATTGATAGTTATCGTCATTCCAGTTCGAGTTTTATCTTGAATTTTAACTCGCCCAGAATAACTCACTGGCATTGGGGAGGCTAGTTTAAAACTTGGTGATCCTGTGGAAGATTCAGGGGCCGACATTTCAGCAAGTACAATGATATCTGAAAAGTCATCATTTAGTTGGGAAACTGATTCATTCTTCTTTCCGCATTTTAATTTTAACATTTCGCTGTTAATGTCAATCTCATACCACCATTTTATGGAAATCTTTTCACCAGCTTCGAATGTTGTATCGAGTAACGTCGTGAGTACACGTGTACAAGAAACTATATAGAATAAATCGAATAAATGAACGTGCGTGGTAACAAAAATAAACTTACACAGAAGGGTTTTAATTAACCCCTATTAATATTGGACCTTTAAGGGCTTCTCAATACTGGTGGGGGGGGGGTGGTTTAACCACCTGTCAAAAATTGGTTACTAAGGAAAAATCATCAACCACGTGATTAAAACACGTGATTAAAACACCTCATGAAAACTAACTACAGTACTTAAACCTCTAAGAAATCAAGCAAAATGGTTCGAGTTAACGAATTTTCGACTTAAGAGAAGCTTTCGGTAAGTCGAAATTTGAGGGAAAATAAACGTTAGTTCGAATTAAAGCAAAAACAAATTTCAAGGGTTCTCTTATCGATTGTTAGGAAGGATGTAAAAAAGAAATAAACTGAGGATACAAGATTTTTTCACTGGAAAAAAGTTCTTATGTCACTTTGTTTCAATTTTACGGATATTTCATCTTCCACTATTCCACCTATTTGATTCAGACTTCTTTGAATTTCGTCGCAATTTCCCCAAACAACAAAGATAGTACTCAATTCCCCCCTCTCTCTCAGAAAAAGTGTGAGTTATCCGAAGAAAATGACCAAAGGGGAATACAAATATGGTTCGAGTTAAGAAACTGTTAGGGAAGGTTCAATCAAGGGGAATAGAAAGAAGGTTCGAGATAACAAAACTTCGAGTTATCCGATGTTCGAGTTATAGAGATTATACCATAATTGCAAACATACTAGGCTAATTTACAGTAGCGTAATATATAATTTAATATCCAATCATACAATTACTATGCATTACAGGATGAGTTTTTAATGTCGCTAGAAGAAACCTTCATCCAACCCCTTATAATTATATTAATAACACATTTCCTGTACAGAGTGATGCTTCTATTCGCAGCCGGCAAAAACTTGTTCAAAGTCAGCAAAATAATGTTAGAACAACGTGAAAAGGTTTTTGCCGGGTTGGTTTAATGTTCCATCTTCATATTTAAAGTCGTTAGACCATGAACTCGCATGCAGCGCTCCTACCTTGGAAACACTCCATGGTCAAATGGACGTAATAAGAGAAATCATATATTCAACGTTAATTTTTTAGTATTTTTAACCACAGTGTGTCCACGGAGATTAGACATAATTTGACAACTGATATTTGACTGAAAGTATTTATATGAAACTAGGACTTGTTTATTTATTAGAAAACATTTAGCCATTGATAGGTGCCTTTGTACCAAGAAAACTGATTGCGAGATCATTAATCAACCTAGTTCTCAGGGTTTCTTCTCTCTTGACGCACAGCGTTAAAAGTCAAGAGAGAAGAAGCCCTGGGAACGAGGTTGATCATTGATGCTCTTCTCCACTGCAAATTCATGCGAGACGTTTTTATATGCGACCTTCAGTAATGTAAAAGTTGGTAAAATCCCAGTTGGCAGAAACTTGTAAAAAGTCCGCAGTAAAGACGCTAGAACAACTTTAAAAACGTTGTTCTGGTGTCTATACTGTGGACTTTGAACAAGTTTTTTACCCACTGAGTATAAGTTGTTACTTACTTGGTTGGTAGTATGAACACAATCCAAAGAATAGTCCAAATAATAATGTTTGTCCAATCATATTCAATCTAAAAGAAATACAAAATTTTTCTATATGTGTTTAAAATAAATTCGCCATAAAGTAAAATATGGCTAGAAAATAAGTAACAACATTTAAAGCATACGCTTTATCATCCATTAATTTTATTTTATACACTTGTGTAAAAGCTTACACCACAGTTACACATTCGTTATTTTATAACATGTGTTGTTTATATTTTTCATATGTTAACCCTATTTACCCTGGGGAGAGGGGATCCGTTGTATCACAACCCTCGAAATTTATTTAATATGTATCTTTTGACCCCCTAATGTTATTAGACCTAAATATGTTGACTTTTCATTTTATTGTATTTGAAAACTGGCGACCAAAAAAATTACCAAAAGATAATTCCAAACGAATCCAGGACCAGTTTTGACCCTGGGAGACTAAAAATATTTTGGCATTTTTCTTTTCTTTCTTTATACGGTATTATTTTGGTCTGTGAGGCATTATAAAGGCTTTTTACTGCGTGCAATAGTCAGGTTTTTACGAGTACTGTAGTGGGATACTCCATTTTTGCATGATATTATTCCCTAATAGAGGCTGATCAATATTGTGACTAAGTTTTAAGAAAAACGGATTAGTAATTCAAAAGTAATCGGGGTGTGTCACATTTTACCTCCGGGTTATTAGACCTTTAAAAGCCCGGGATCAAGAATTTGGTTAAACAACGTCATCTTGTGAGGAATCATCTCAAAAGCAACCTAGTTCCCAGGGCTTCTTGCCTTTTCAAAAAGGCAAGAAGCCCTGGGAACGAGGTTGATCTCACAAGCAGTTTTTTTGACCCAATGCAACAAAAATGAAACTACGTAGAAGGGTGCTATATCAACGAGCTTGCAATGGATTGGTTTCTTTTGTATGAAGAAACCAATCAATTGCAAGATCGTTGACTCGTACCCTCAAGACTAGTTTTTTATTTTATTTTATTACAAATTTGTTCCGACGTCGTGTGTCCAGTGTGCTTTGTAAATGTAAAATTAACCTTTCAGATAAATATTGACCATAACCATAACAGAACGAACTTACACTTCTGAGATGGCTGGTTGATTATTGTTTACTCTCCTTTACTATCGTTTCTCCAAATACTTTCTTCTCTTCCACTGATCTTTCACCTTTCTTTCGTATTTGTTATTTATTTGCCTTGTTCATTTATGATCGCAGTATGCACCTGTTCTGCAACGACAACTAAAAGTTTATTACTGTTGAGATGGTTAATCAGCTATTTATATTGACTAATCAAGATGACTAATGAGTTAAATGTTTGTGAAAATTTCCCTTAATTAGCCACTAAATTACCCCTAATTAAAACATTCTCATGGACTAAATGCAGATAGCAAATATAATTATTTAGTGGATACAAACTTGTTCAAAGTTCGCAGTAGAGACACTAGAACAACGTCGAACGACGTTCTGGCGTCTTTACTGCGAACTTTGAACAAGTTTTTGTCCACTGGACAATATGGTTTATATTCGTCAACAGGAAATACAGTCGTGAGAATTTTGTTAACTTTTTTATGATGGGCACCCGTATTTGAAACAGTTTAAGAGTCATACTTTTATTATCGTTTGTATTTTCAGGGGGAGGGGATAGCAATATATTTATACATTATTATCTCATGATTTAACTATTATTGGAAGACACCGTGAGAATAAACAAATCATGGATCAGACCACGTAGTCTGATCACGTGTCGATACTGTAATAGGAAATATCAATATTGCACGCGGTCAAAACGACCCAGCAGGCAAAAAACTAGCAAGGATATTAAAAAGAAACAAACAAACAAACAAAGTTTCTTTTTAATATCCTTGGAAGTAGGGACACCAGAAAAAACTTGAAAATAAGTTCTTGTCCACTGGGAAGGTCTTCACGACGCAACCTCGTTCCCAGGGCTTCTTGCCTTTTCGAACACGAAAGAGCGGTTCTTCCGTGTTCGAAAGGGCAAGAAGCACTGGGAACGAGGTTGCTTCACGACGTTCATTATACTTGTCCCAAAGGTTAAGCCAGACATATATCTTTTCTTCCTAGGAGGCACTTGATGTCAGATCAACTTTGGCGTTGATTCGAGATTGATTGCGTGTGATTGATGGTATTTTTTGGTTGATACGTCATACGACGTTGTTCTAACGTCTTTACTTTGAACAGGTCTTTACTCAATAGGGAAGAAATACGAAATATGTATTCAAAGGTATATTTAGGTATGTTTCAATATCACTGTGTGAAAGTCTACTGAATCCGGACCGATATAAAACCGTATTTAGACTGTGTAATTCCATATATGGCAATACACAGTTCGAATATGGAGTTATACGGGTCCGTATTCGGTAGTCTTTTACGCTGTCTTTACAAGTTGTGAAACTTATCACTAGTCTTTATTATAGTTTAATATGTCAACCATCTTTTTGGATTTTCAATAAGAATTTTATCGATTGCATTCTGGGATATTCCTCTTTTAAGCATCACGGGAATAACATTTTCTAATATATGTCCGTAACCATGACCACCATATTTTAACTGAAACGATAATGATTGAGAATATAAGATGATTATTACACCAGGCTAATAAATCAATAGATCCCCTTTTTGGATTTTTCTTAGTATTTAGAATTCCTCGGAAAGTTGTAGATCAAAGTTTTCTTTCGAAGTTTTGAATTGAGACAAAAATGTGTTCATGCTTCTAAGGTTTTCTTTGGTTTAATTTGATCAAGGAAGTTTAAAAAGAGTAAACCTTGTTTTGATAGGCCCCAATTTACGTGAAATGTATGAAGGGTCAGCTCATATCATGCCTTAACATTCTAGAATACTCTCCGCCATATGAATATATGAATTCTGGAGACAAAACATAACCCCCATTCTACACTTCGTCCTCACCTACCTAGTAGACATGGTTGAAAACTACTGGTTTGTGTCTTCTCTGTCACGTGTCTCACATTTCAAGTCGAATAAAATAACTTACCAATCGATGTCTTGTATGAATATCATGTGCTATTACGATACGATCTTCGTGTCCATTCTCAATTAACAATTTGATCATTTGAATACGCTGTGCATCTGAAGGGAAATCTATTTCACTGTTTGCTTGATATAACGAGACTTCTATACCAAACAAATCTAATTCCAAGTAGCATGACGAATATGCAGCAAACTAGATTTATAATTATACTACATAGTAGACCGTCAAGGAAGAGTACTGATTCAACGTCCCATCAATTGATTAGTTTCTCCCACAAACAGCAATCAATTGTGAAACACTCTTTTTTGCCGAAGCTTCCGGCATCTATAGACCTTTTGACAAAACAATAAAAACGAGGCGTCGGATGCTCAAAGTAGAACCTGTTATAATGCAATAACTTCCCTTTTGTCATGTTCTTGCACAACGCATCCAACGCCTCGCTTTCATTATTTTGTCAAAAGGTCTATTAACTACTGCCGATCCAAGCTCGTCCCCAGCACTTTTTGACTTTTTTTATTTTTCTCGGACAAAAGTCAAAAGGGGCTGGGGACGAGCTTGCTGCCGATCATAACCTTCTGATATATCTCAAAATTTCTCCTTTAATATTGGTGTTTCAGGGAGGTAGGATGTTCCGATATATTTGAAAATTGTTTTAAATATGTTTGTTAATTTTACCCCCTAACAAATGAAAAAAATGTAAAGAATGACTGTTAAAATATTGCAAATACGGGTGACCGGCAGAAATGATGTTTTAGGGAAGGAGCTTGCAATTAATTCGTTGCTTCGTGTGAAATAACCAATCAAACGCAAGCCAACTTAAAGATAATCATTTAGCCCACAATTTCAGCAGTTTTAATTCTCACATGCGCTTATTCGAATGTTTTGAAACTCGAAGTCAATATTCCTAACCGATTGAGCATATGTTTCATATACTTTAGTCAATATTCCTAACCGATTGAGCATATGTTTCATATACTTTAGTCAGTTAGACCAAGAATTTTAAAACTTTATTGGGTGTTTTTGATAGAGCCGGGCTTAAGTACGTTATCGTTACTCAGGCAGATGATTTTCTTTATTCATCAATTATCTTTTGAAGGCTGACAACAATATGGAAGATTGCCTAGCCGGCAAAAACCTGTTCAAAGTTAGCAAAAAAACGTTAGAATAACGTTCAAAGAACGTTGTTCAGACGCTATTTTGCTAACTTTGAACAGATTTTCCGGCTGGGAGGTTAAATGGCAAACTATTGAAATTGCAATACTTTACCATTGAGGTTTACCTTCAATAACACGTCAGCATTCATGATAAGTGTTCTATCTAAATGAGACATAACAGTTTTGCTGATGTCAGCGCCTCCTTCCTTTAAGACATCAATAATTTCAAATGGAGCTTTTTCACTGCGCCCAGGGTGGATGATTAATGGACAACCAACTTCTGACTAAAATGGAAAGGAAAAATTTGCTAAATAATCAAAAACGATATACTGGTTGCGTACTTCTTTTCCTACAGGCATACAACGTCGAATAAAAATCTTGGCGTCGTTTCAACTTTGTTTCCACTTTGATCTGGCGTCGTGTTTTCAGACGGTGTGCAACGAGTACGTTTCTGTGTGACCGTTGGACAGTATACTCCTGATAAGTGAAACCCCGGATAACTGAACAGAACTTTGGCATACAACAGCAATCTCGCGCAGATCTAAGTCATAAGGTAATGAAATTTACAATGGTCAAAATAAGAAAAAATAGTCACTGTGCAGAAGGGATTCTTAAACACAGTTTCACGTTTTGTATTACTCCTCCACAGTAATTGTTCATTGTTATTTAGAGCAACGATTCCCCAGTGGGGAAATACCAAGCTCGTTCCCAGCCCCTTTTGTCTTTTTTATTTTTCTCGGAAAAAAAAGATAAAATGGGCTGGGAACGAGCTTGGGGAAATACTTGTTCAAAGTCAGCAAGTAAAGACGCTAGAATTACTTCATTCGAAGTTGTTTAAGCTTCTTTACTGCTGTCTTTGAACAAGATTTTACCCTACCTATTTACCCTACCTGAGCTTTAGCAGCAGCTAATAATGATTTCCTTTCAGAAGCTGCTAAAGGATATTGACATCCAACTTCTCCGATACATCCAGCTTTGATCCCATTTCTTCCAACCGTTAGGTCGTTAACCATGCTCTGAAAAAAATAACCCAGTTTTTACAACCTCATTCCTAGGGTTATTTCTCTATAGGAGCAGAGAAAAAAGAAGTCCTTGTTACGAGATTGCATTTTTGATAAAACTAAGTTTGTTTGATAAGGTATCCTTTCAAAATT
Source organism: Neoturris breviconis (assembly GCA_032360805.1). Taxonomy (NCBI): domain Eukaryota; kingdom Metazoa; phylum Cnidaria; class Hydrozoa; order Anthoathecata; family Pandeidae; genus Neoturris; species Neoturris breviconis. The sequence continues at coordinate 14,996 of JAULBZ010000086.1, forward strand.
TTGTGCCGAGACATCACCTGTGGAAGAGGTGTTTTAAGTAGTTTTCAGCTGAAAACAGTACTAAAAAAAAACTTCTCCACAGGTGATGTCCGGCAGTTACATTCAGTGATAGAAAAGTTCTTTCAAAGTCAACTATTTATGACTTAGGTGAATATTTTTTATTGTTTTAGTGAATGTGTTGAAATTCTCATAGAAATGAAATGTTAGAAAATTTTCTACACTTTTAAAAATGTCTCTTTTGTCTGATACTCGCGGTCCTCGGTAGACAAAATCGAAAAAAAAACAGGCTAGCGGTCTCGTTATATTGCCTAGAATGCGGATACCAAAATTTCAAGATGGTATCACGGTTTTTAGGTCCATTGGACCAAAAACGCAATTTTAACCATTTGACCAGTCCTTACGAAATATTGCCTAGCATGATGCTGGTGCTAAATTTTAAAATGGTAGCACTCCAGGATAACTGTCTAATAAAAAAAAGCGAGACACCGACGACGAGTTAAAGTAATAGCCCATCCAAAGTTTGTTTGAAAACCAAACTCGACTAAATTTTAACCACGCCATATCTTAGAAGCCCTGGGCAGGAGGTTGACTGAATCGATGAACTTGAAACTGCATCAACGAGCTTACAACATTGTTGACTCCGCACTCTTCTTTGTAAATGTTGTTATTTTTTAATTCCTTCGTCAACAAACATTTTAGGATTTTCTTTCATTCATGTAGTACCCAGCAGGCAAAAACGTTGTTCTAACGAACGTTGTTCTAACGTTATTTTGCTGACTTTGAACAGGTTTTTGCCGGCTGGGTAGCGTCCTGTGAATATCAAGCATACTAATACTTTATTATAAACTTTATCACGTGACTGCCTCATTATTTTTGGGAATCGGAAATAAATTCAATTTTTGTGACTCTACCTAAAGGCTGATTTTTATTAGGCGAAATATTTCTTCGCCTAGTGACTAGTTTTTGGTCACTGGGTTATGTATGGTATAAAATGGTACCTTGGCAAGTTCGTCCACACTAGATTTCGTTATTTCGTCAGTGAGAGTGTGACCAAGGTAGTAACCAGTACTGCATATTATATTAACATTTGTTGCTTCAGAAACTTTTCTTAAGAACTCGTAATCAGGTGAAATACCAAACGTGGTCACTTCTACTAAGGTATCACCTCCTAATCGTTTAAATTCTTTTACTTCGTCGATCATTGTTGGTAAATCTTCATCTCCAAACGACAGATTGTACACGTGACTATATCTAAATAATAATCAATAATCAACCAATCAGAAATGAACCCACTACATTGGTTGAAAGCGACGTCCACCTGCACGAATCCGCCTAGTAGAGATCCGCCTAAAAACCAAAAGTTGGTAGTAGCTCTCTAATCATAAGACCAAAAATCTCTTGAACGAGTTCGTTCATCAACTAAATGGGTAAAATTACCATTAGAAATGATACCGTGAAGTTAGACTGGAGTGGTAAATTTCATAGACCTACCGCAGCTATCTGATAAAATCGGGGAGAATCGGAAAACAGAACTTAAGTAAGTAAGTAATAAGTAAGTAAATTGGCCGATCCCAGTCAGATCGAAGGCTCATTTTTCATTGGCTTCTACCACAAGGGTAGGGGAGGGCGCCCCTCCATTCCCAGATCAAGTTGATCCGATACTCCAGCATGCTGGTACTCATTTTACCGACTACCGTATGGATGGTAGGCGGAGTCAACCATGGCACCTCACCGGGAGTTGAACCCGGGCCGCTCCGATGATGTTGGAAGGTACTAACAAATATACTGTGGCGCCTTTAGTTAAGACGTTAAGAATTCGGTAAAGCAGAGAATAAACGTTTGCAGGCAGCTTAGCTAGATCGGTGGCAGATTTCACGAAAAAAACAACCTCCATTCCGAGACTTTTTATTAAAATTGTCACCTAAGAAAAATTGATGATAAGAAAGAAAACTTACGGATATTGTCTCACAAACCCAAGATTTCTTAGTGTGATTTTATCGTCGTGTATCTTTTCTTGGTGGTCATCACGTGGTGGCTTGAGAAAACAACTGCGATAGTCCATTCGTACATGTTCATGTGTCAGAGTTTTCCCAAGTCTTGATGGGTCAAGTGGTCCTAAAACTAAATTGGAATTCAAACCTGAATAACTTCTCTTTTGGACAGATGTCCAACATAACCAGTGGATAGTTTTCAATTTTTGGTTTTGTGCTACGTAGTAGAAAATTAAACCACTCCATTACCACTTACCATTATTTTATTTAGTCCGGATATCATGATTTTCCTTAAAGCTTTGGCACTAACATGAACACTGGGGGGAAGAGAGGGGGGGAGAGGGTGCATTTTCATTTGGCAATAATGTTTTTCTATTAATGGTATGGTATTGAAATTTGGTGACTTTTCCTAACTTTTATGAAGGATTTTGACCATTAATTTTTTTTTTGGAATTTTAACGTTATTTTTTCGAGGGTAACTTAATTTTGAACATGGGATAATTTTTTTGAAAATACAAAGACCTCTGATGTTTTTAGGCTAACTTTGGGACAGGTTAGTGTATGAAAATACCAAATGAAATATACAAAAGTATTGAAAAATACAGACCAGATTTCCTATTTTACAGATCAGATTGTATATTTTACAGACCACAAAACGACGGTTCCTGATGACGTCATATGAGTTACTAATAACGTCATCAAATCAAAAATATTATAGTAAAGTGTTTGTCCAGTGTGAATAGGGTTGAGGCGGATTTCCACTAGGCACCAATTCTAAATGAAGCCAATACATTGTTTGGTTGAAAGCGACGTCACCAATTCGTGCGAACGAATTCGCCTAGTGGAAACGCGCCTTTAGACATATATTTCATGATATTATAGTGGAAGATGAAGATAATGTTCATGTTGACAAATCCTTGTTTTTACTTTGTAAAATTTTGCTCAGTTCAAGCATAGTCACAAGAAAAGACTATGATTCAAGCGAGCAAGATTATTGAGAAAATTGCAATGCGTATTGTTGATATATTCTTGAATAACATGATGATGAACATGAACTACAAGTGAGAGAAATTTAAGTTTACTTAGTAAAAACGTTGTGCAAAAACTATAACGATATCACAAAATAAACAAAAAAGAAGAAACTGAAGAAACCAATCAACGGCAAGATCGTTGACATAACACCCATCTTTGCAGATTGGAAACTTAAACAATATATACCTGTATGAATTGTACCAGACATGATGACTCGATTACTTCGTCTCGATTAATAAAGATTGCGCACTAGATGTAAAGAGAGAACCTTCTTTAAAGAATCAACAGTCTAGAAATTAATTGCTTCTCCACATCGAAGAAACCAATCAATAGCTAGCTTGTTGATATACCACTCTTCATCCCAGGTGTTTTAGTTTTTACCAAATAAATTTTACCATACCAAACGTTCAAGAATCGTGAACAGACGCTATTAACCCTTCATTAGTGTGGCGCGGACATTCTGGATTTTTAAATTTTGCTGTGAAAGTAACATAACAAAAATTATTATTCAGGAGGTTATGAATCTCCCCAGGTCCCAAAAGTATTTTGCTGAAAGGCCTATAACTCTTGACCAGAAAAGGTACTATCATCACAGTAGGTAGGACCCAAATTTCATAACAGCGGCCTATCAAGAACTAAAGTTATTGGCCTTTCAGCGAAATTACTTGAGGTCCTGGGACTAGCGAAAATCCAGCATTATGAATATTTTTTTTTATTCATCAGATCAACGTTACATTATCTTTACAAGTTTGAAAGTAATTCCTTCACTAATTCCAACCTCGTTCCCAGGGCTTCTTCTCTCTTGATGAACGTCAAGAGAGAAGAAGCCCTGGGAACGAGGTTGCACTAATTCCAGCTTTATAACCTTTTATAACAGTCGATTTAGAACAACACGTTCTGACGTTCTAACAACGTTTTTTTATGTTGCAAAATTGTCACGTACACATTGAGAAATTACTAAATTCAACAATTTGAAATTAGTTACACAGAGACTATATTAACAATGAGCTTGCAATATATTGGTTGTTCGGTACAAAGAAACCAATCAATTGCAAGATCGTTGACTCAGTAGCTACTCTTTTCTCTAAAGAAAACTCAATTTATAAACTTTTTTATTTCCAGCAAAAAAATGTTTATTGCAGTTTATATCACATGTGTAAATCATTATTATTTTATTGCTGATTAAAAACAGATAATGTTACAGATATAGCCTGAGTTCCAATATTTAATCCTCAGGGTTTACTTAATTCTTCGTAAGTGAAGGACTGTAAAGTCTAGGCTATGTAGCTACAATAGTGCTTTTGTTATAATTATATAAACTATATAATGGATTTTGTAGACTCGTAGGCGGTCTACAAAGACATGTGGCCATGTAGCCCGCGCGGACACTAGAGCTTTATAAATCAACTGGCATTCTCAGACTTGCAGATAGGTAGACTAGTTTATAGTCGTTAGTAGACTAAATCCAAAAAGCGGGGAAAATATCGGGGTTAATCGGGAAATCGTAGTGCCGTAATGAAAACGAGAAGAGATTCTTTTAAGTATAAATTTAATCATAAGCGGGTCACTATATTTAAGCGAAATTTTTATAACGACGGCCCGCTAGTCTAGCAGATAAGGTTTTATACACACATGGTCATTGTAGATATAAACAATCCTGTTTAGGTAGGGTTTTAAACCTATATTTAGCCATCCCAGTGGCAAAAACTTAGTCTTCATTAAAGAAAACGTTATTCTAGCATCTTTACTGCGGACTTTGAACAAGTTTTTGCCCACTGAAGCATACCATAACGCATTGTGGACTTGACCCTTAATCTCGTTCCCCGGTCTTCTTCTCTCTTGACCCCGTTTAAGATGATTTAGGCCTTTATTCGTTTATTCAAAATGAAATTGTACCTATAACCATACTTATACCAATGACGTCTGGTCCAGACAGAGTTACAAAAGACAATCTTATTTGCCCGTTTTCGCCCACAACCATCTGCTCATAATTTTAATTCGAAAATATTTAGGGCCTAGGGATAATGGATAATGTAAAGAAATCCAATTTCGATTTCTTTCTAAATCATAGCCGGAGATAATCTCAATCCTAGCGCTTCTTTTCTCAAATGTTAGAGATAACAAAAAAAAAAGTTTTCTCCCCCATTCAATTCTATTTAAATGTTAAGAGAAAGAACTTGAGATCGAGGCTGGTTCGGGGGTTTTCTCTATTACTTCGAGAAATCAGTGAGAACCAGATTGCATTTTTTGGATGAGGGAGAAGCAGAGTTTGAGGTTTTGGTTCCCATAGATCCACCTTGTACCATGCTCGTACTTAGGGATTTATAAATCTCTAAGAAATGAGAACTGAGAACGAAGTTGGTTATCAGATGCAGATTATCATAACCTAAACATTACACAATGATACTCGACATTCGAGTTAAATTCGAGTAGTTTAAGACAGTTTTCACGGTTGGCTAATCATTTGTCATAAGCAGCGTTAAAACAAAAACATGCGCATTTTTAAACGACATTTGTGCGTAAACACTCACATAGCGTTGTACTCAAAGATTCTGCAGCTTTTACTGTGTTGGATACGCAAAAATCAAAATACGTTCTAACAGCTATAATATACTGGATGACTAGAGTGCATAAATGAAGACTTATCCAAAGACTTTATTTAATAATAATAAGTGCTGACTCATGCTTAGTCAAGGTAAAATAATTGTCACTTACATTTATTGTGTTGTTAGTTTTAAGTAATGTCTTTTTTTCGGAGATTCTCGATTATAAACACAGCCTCTCTATATTAAAGAAAAGACAGAATGGTTTTCAATTAATACCGGTTAGCCTGTACATACCTCACTATGCGCATATAGACTGCGCTCCACAAATATTTCTTATACTGCATTTCAAAACTTTCATTTCAGAGCGAAATGAAATTCATTTCGTGGTGCGATTCAATGTCGGTCATTTTGACAAAAAAGAAAATTCATTTCCAGGGTAGAATAGACACAAAATGAAAACGAGACGTTAGTCAACCTCGTTCCCAGGGCTTCTTCTCTCTTGACGTTTAACGCTACGAACTCCTTTTCTCATAGCGTTAAACGTCAAGAGAGAAGAAGCCCTAGGAACGAGGTTGGGCGTTAGTTACTCAAAGCGGAACTTATTGTAATGTAACAACTTCCTTTTTGTGCAGTGACTAATTCTCATACATACAGGAATCATCCGAAATGCTTTGCGCATGCGTAATTATGCAAGTGAATATGCGCATATTAAAACTTGCTCAATATGAGCCCTGGGAACGAGGTTGCTCAATATGAACACTTTTGTATACAAAAATTATTTCATTTCCATTGTAATCCCATTTCGGGTAGATTTCTTTTCGGGACGAAATGAAACTTCATGTAAAGGCTGCCCTAGCAACAGAAATTACAAAAGAAAGAAAAATAGATACTTTTCAATTCTGTTCAATTTCCGCTCTCAGTTTGCGATATTCATTGACTATACTATCCTCAACAATCACTCCTCCACAGTGTCTCGAATCTTAACCCTCCCAGCGTTCTAGCATCATAAGAATAGGAGTAAATAAATAGCTATAATTTATATACATACGTATTTATTTACAGGTTGGTCCTGATGATAATATTATACAGAACATTACTAATAGCAACAGCAATTATGCTAATTAAAGCGTATTCGAAAAGCACCTCAAAGAGTCCAACCTCATACCCAACTCTCGTTGATTTTTTTAAAAAGAAACCAGAGATTAGGAAGAAGAATAAACTTGACAAATGCGATGTTGAAATTCATAAAGAACAGTGTGTATATAAAACTCTACCAAAGAAAAAACATTGTCTCGTTTTACAGAACCTTATTATGGGCATTATGCCACAATACAGATCAGTAATCGAGAACACAGAACTTAAAGGTTTCCAACTAAGCTATGTATCTGGTATTTATGTACAAACGTGTGCAAGGAAAGTGACGTTTAAAACAAGTCCGTCAGCAAAGTTTATCGTCATTCCGAAGAGTAAGTGATTGGTTTGATCTAGTATCCATGCTCCTAAAATTGCTATCCTCTTCAAATAAAATTCCTTTTTTCTTCATTAAGTATTTAACATACTTTTACAAGCTAACTCTTTATCTCTTTCTATACTTGAGTTATCCGAATCAGAAATCACATACCCATTCTATTAGCTAGCTTCCTATTCATTTTAAGTAGACTGAATCTTTTCTTCCTCTCTTTCAGTATTTGAGTTATCAAAAGTTGAAACAGGAATCAGCATACCCATTCCATTAGCTAACTTTCTCTTCAAATAAACTAACTCTTTCCTTTCCTCTCTTTCAGTACTTGAGTTATCAAAAGTGGAAGCAGGAATCAGTATACCCGTTCCCTTAGCAGATTTCCAGCTCTTTGGAGCAGGTGAATGGATACATGAAGACTTAAAGATGAAAATCAAATTTAACAAAGAAAATTATGATGCGTATAGTTTTAAAGGATATTCGGAAATTGGTAATTTGTGCGAAAGCAAATAGAAGACATTTCATTGGTAGATATTGATGTCACATAATGTGGGACCTCAATTTCTACCAATAAAAGTATTCTCCTTGGTATTCTTCATGCTCTGGCTCGAAATATCTCGACTATAATGGAAATACTACCGTATACGTTCCCGTACATCTCTGTATATGTTCCCGTGCATCTAAGTATGTGAACTATATATTGATACATATGGAAATACGAAATCCGTGTACGGATATACATAGATTACCATTCCAGTGGGCAAAGACCTGTTCAAACTCCGCAGTAAAAACGCTTAAATAACGTTGAAATAACACTGAAATAACGTTGATTAGACGTCGAGTGCTCACTGGACTTTCTTCCATTTGGTTTTGTTTTGCATATTAATATTATTGCCTAGTGGGCAAAAACTTGTTCAAACTCAGTAGTAAACACGCTAGCACAACGTTAAAGACGTTGTTCTAGTAGCGTCTTTACTTCAGACTTTGAACATGTTTTTGCCTACTGGGTGACTGCTATATGTATTTATCTTAGATTATCTGTCAATCACACGAATCGGTGAGATATTTGATGTGGATATTTTACCGAATGGACCAGTCAGTATTTTATTAAAAAATATAAACTTGGATACACTACTCATAAGAAATTGTAAAGTTTATGGGTCAGTTCAACCAAGGAAAGGAAACTATGAATTTGCTTTCTCAGGTAAATACTCTTTTATATTTTTAATGTGTTTGAAATTAGAAACAACCTTGTCCCCAGGGTTCTTTCTCTTGTCCTGCCAACGACGTTGGTATTAAATATATTCGAATTTCATGCTTTTAATCGCGGCATAGAAAATCTATCACTTGCATCCCCGTCGTATAAAACTTGTTCAAAGTCCGCAGTAAAGACGATAGAACAACGTCTAAAGACGTTGTTCTAAGGTCTTTACTGCGGAGTTTGAACAGGTTTTTGCCTACTGGCACAGCATGAAATATTACCGAGTACGGTCCCGTATATCTCCATATATGGCAATATACAGTCCAAATATGGAGATATACGGAGTTGTGTTCGGTAGTCTTTCACGCTGTGCCGACTGATATTGAAATTGAATGCAATAATGTAAACAAAGATGAAATGCATGTCAACTGCTGAAAGAAAGCGTCTCATTAATAGAAGTACTGAGTAAACCAATCCATTGCAAGATCGGTGACAAAACACTCTTCTGTGTAGTTTCATTTCTTTCACGCTGTGTGTTAACATCATGTTGTTGTTTTTTAGGCGAGCCAAGTAAAGAATTTCGTGGAGCTCATATCCATGTGTTTATAACAAAATCAGGAAATACAAAAAATCTCGCTATTTTGATAGAACTGCAAGACTATTCACCGGTTACATTACTCAAAAAAATATACGGTGCCTCGATTAGTCATGTTCATATTTTACGTGACCGAAATCAAACAATAGCTTTATATGTGACGTCATTACCTACCGCAAATTTTTCGAATACTTATACATCACACGGCAGCTCTAGATGGATTCATAGAGACTCAACGTTCGCCCCGGGTGCTTTTCTACTGGTAACGTTACCATTTCCAAAACGTAAAGCTTTAGACATGAAAATAGAATTACTTGCAGGGGGTCTATCGTTTAGTTTGCCAGAAAGCGAAAACCTATCCGGAGATTTAATCCTTGGGGCTATATCTCCTGAGAAAATAATTCATATTGGTGTAGACGTATCACGAAATAATGATAAGAATTATAGTAAAATGAAGATTTTAAAATTTACATACTTTCTATATAATGATACGTACTTGGCAGCCGTTGAATCACATCTTAGTGATGAGGAAGAACTCGAAGAACTTATGCCAATAGGGAGACCAGATCTACTTACGGAGAGTAATCGAGGCTATTACAGTATACCAAAAAAAATCAATAATCTTGACAAATTTTTCAAGCGTGAAGGAAATGCAAAGGATGAAAGCAAGAGAGAAGTAGAAAAGAAAACAAATATTATAGAATCTAAAATGGTGGAAACCAATACGGCGGAAGCTAATATGAACGATCCTTTAACAATGGCGGAACAAGCTGGTTTGCTATGAAACGAATCATTCTTCTGTTAAATCTGAGATTAAAAAACGTTTCCAATTCATTCTTATGAAATAGCTATAATCAAAAGTCATCATATTCGTAGTATTTGTAATTATTAACTCGGCACCTACGTTATTGACTTGGTACAGGCAAAAAGTTTCAGTGTAGCTACTTAGTTCTTAAGAAGCGTCCCAATAATAGACAGAGAAGAGAGAGTAGGGAAGAGTACTGATTCAACGACCTTGCAATGGATTTGTTTCTTTGTATCGAACAACCAATCCAATGCAAACTTGTGGACCTAACGCCCCTCTGTGTAGTTTCATATTTATTGCTTTGGTCAACTTTACAGAAAAAGTTGTTTTCGGAATGATGGCTATAGTTTTAACAGCACTTACATCAAATTATAGAATAAAAGGTCTAATTCGTACCTCGTATAATTTCTAAGTCGCAGTTTTAATTTCTATCTCATAGTTTTAATTTATAACTCGTAGTTTTAACTTCAAAACTGGATGTTTTAATTTGTTGCAAGTGCTGTTAAAACTATGGCACACATGGGTTTTTGTTGGAGATATATCCTTAGGACGTTCGTATTTGCATTATAAATAGAAATACTTTATACATGCGGTAATAAAAATACCAATATCTCCATATTTTTTTTTTATTATTTTTTTTTTATCTCCATAAATAGACTGACTGTTCACTACCATATATGGCAATACACACTCCATGGTGTGATTATTATTGTTATTATTTCTGTTTATTTTTCTTCTTATTTATAATAATGTATTTTTAATAAAAAAACTTTTAGATTCATATAATACACTGTGTAAAAGACTACTGGGTACGGACACGAAATAAGGTAATAATATACAGACCGTATACGGTAGTCTTTCGCGCAGAGGTTCTGTTTTTTAAGTTTATACAAATTTAAGATGTTTATTTTTTAAAGTTGATTCTTTTTCTGTTTATAGCATGTTCAAACTGAATCGGACGTATTCTAGAGTTCAAAATTATGTCGAAGTTAAATTTAAAATTTGAGTTTGTCTGACCATACTGGTGTAAAATAAACAAACGATGATCCTTTGGTAGCCCCTATAATTCTAGTGTTTTAACCCTTCATTAGTATGGTGTGGACCCCCTGAATTATTAAATTTTGCTGTGAGAGTAACATAACAAAAATTATTATTCAGGAGGCTATTTTCTTACATACTTTAAAAATCTACATCATACTTTTGTGACTTTTTGCCCCCTAAATCTTCTAATACCTTCCTATAAATTAACAAATTTCCGGGGTACCCCACCATACCAACGAAGGGTTAAGAGTCACATGCATGTGCTAAATTGCTTATGAACTGTTGTGGTCGTGCAAAAGTTTGCTGTCTATCTGTAGATAACCGATTACAGTTAAGGTCGTTTTCCATTAGTGTAAAATTCCGCGCGGAATCCAAATGAAGACATTCCATTGGTAGAAATTGACGTCACACGTCTTCATTCGGATTCCGCGTGGAATTTTACGCTAATGGAAAACAACACTTTAAGACTTTCCATAAAGATATTCACAGACACTGCCATAAAAATGTAAATTCTAAAGTTCTGTCGTTATGAAAGTTGAAAAAAGTCGTTTGTCCGACATAATCTATCCGACATAAAGCAATTTTTTTATGTATTTTTTTCTGAGTTTCAAATATCATCATCATCATCATCATAAGTAAAAACCTGTTTGATGCATATCATATTTTTACGTCAAAATGAATTACGGATAGTCTATTTAAATCTTCGAATGTGTGGATTTTTAAGAATGCAACGAATTTTAGAATACGACCTTTATTGTTTAGATTTCGTTCGACCATGAATGATTGTTTATTCAATCTCGTGCAAGAATAGTATTTTAGTATAACTTTTAATGGATCTCTTCCTCCTCCCACTAAACAAAATTGCCAAGCACAGTTATAGCATCGGAAAGAGAGAGAACAAAAGGTTAGAACTGGAATTGCTAGAATAAACAAAACAAGCATGCTAAACGAGATACCTAAGAAAATTGGTAAGATAACAACCTCGTTCCCAGGGCTTCTTGCCTTTTCGAAACACAGAAGAGCGGCAAAGTTGCCGCTCTTCCGTGTTTCAAAAAGGCAAGAAGCCCTGGGAACGAGGTTGGTAAGATAACTAAAATTGTAAAAAACTTTCTAGTATAATTTTCTCGTACGCGAGCGTCTTCGCTCTCACATCTTCTTTCTATAAAACACGTAGCATTATACGCGTTTTATACCAATATCTATACAATTATGTCAAGATCTATACAATAGACTAAGCGTTCCCCAAGAATCCTACCGTGACTTACACGAAGTAAATACGACACCTTAGGTACACTTTGCGCTTTTTACAATAATATATATTTGCCATTTCAATAACCATACTGTAACTATACGTATCCATACCATAACCATAACCATAACCATACCATAGACATACCATAACCATATCATAACCATGCCATAACCATACTGTAACCATGACCATACCGTTACCATAACCATACTGTAACCATGACCATGCCGTTACCATAACCATAACCATACTGTTAACATAACCATACTGTAACCATAACCATGTCTTAACCGTAACTATGTCATTACCATAACCACATCATAACCGTATCATAACCATACGATAACCATAATCAACCGTAGTCATACCGCATCGATACCGTAACCATACCGTAACCACCGTAGCCATACTGTAACTATACTGTAACCATACCGTATGCATAACCATACCGTAACTATAACCATGCCATAAACATTCCGTTGCCATAACCAAACCGCTACTAAAACCATACCGTAACCATAACCATAAACATACCGTACCATACCATACCATACCGTAACTATAACCATATCATAACCCTAACAATAACGTTAGCATACCATAAACGTACCATACTAAAACCATATCATAACCATACCAACCATACTGTAACCGTAAGCGTACTGCAACCATATGCATAACCATACCGTAACTATAACCATGCCATAACCATGCTATAACCGTAACCACAAATCGCAGCAGAAGTTACATTCCCATTGACAGGGAATACTGCAGTAATTGGAATAGAAACGTTTCTGATTTCAAAAGCCTGGACACAATCAAAATAGACAGGCAGATAGACAAGATAACAATTAAACATTTCCTTGGGTCTCCGGCACAGAAATTGAACCCTACCAAGAATCCTATTCCCAAGAAAAGAGTAGTTTTTTAAATTCAGAATAACATCTACCAGGAACTATTATTCTCAAGAAAGCAAAAAAGATTTTTTTTTAATTCGGGAATAATATCTGCCAAAGGTTATTATAAAAAAAGGTATAGGAATAACATCTACCAGGAACCGTTTTTCCCAGGAAAGTTTTCTTAATTCAAAAATATCATCTCTCTCTAGGCTGGGTTGTTAAATGTTATCGCAAGAAAGCAAAGAATAGTGTTTTTCATTCGAAGATAACATCTGCTACAGTCTCCAACAAAAATATTTGAGACAAAATGAAATTTGTGCAAAAATTTGGAATTTTAACTTAAACAGAAAGCCTCAAAACCTGATTAGCAAAATTTGTTCCAAGAGCCTGGGTAGTAGACTGCTAGAAACAACAAAATGTAGAGTTTGCGAAAAGTCCTAAGATCCTAGCCATAAAATAAAATAGGGACTTCTCGTGGTCGTTTTCCGTAATTAGGTTTTACCTGTGACTTATGCTTGTTAAAATTCGCAATTTTGTCTCATAATTTATGTGAGGGATTGTAGAGTTTTTATTCACAAAAAATCTATGAAAAGTGTTCTTAATTCAATAACAACATCTTCTAAGGGTTACTATACCTACCCAGTGTCCACAGTAAAGACGCTAGAACGTCAAAACGCCGAAACAATATCTTTTTTGCGATGCAAAAACATCACGCGCCGGCATGGTAAAAATTAACGCTCTGTATTCGCAGGATGAATTTGGTACGAAGAAACCAAACCATTTCAAGATTGTTCGTAATCTTCTGACTTGTTCAAAGTCCGCAGTAAAGACGCGTTGAAAAAAACTTTGCTCTATCGCTTTTACTGCGGACTTTGAACAAGTTTTTGCTCAATGGAAAATGTTTTAGATAACCCGTGGTCGAATTCGGCAAGTCTTTCGAGCTGATATTTATTCAAAGTGAACAACGCAGTTAGGCACCATCTCAAAAATAAAATCTACAGAGGAGAGTAGTGAGTGAATCAATGATCTTGCAATCGTACTGAAGAAACCAATCCATTGCAACCTCGTTGACCTAACACACTTGTGCACAGATTCATTTTTGTTGAATTTTGTCAATTTTAGTTGGTAATGGAGCAATGTTTTGAGATGGCCCCGTACTGTTTCTTATCAAGGGAAGTTAGAAAAGACTCCAAATTTCTTGTTCTAATCCTTTAAAATTATTTTAAATTTCTATCACTTGAGAATAAAAACAACAGTACTAGGATGATTAGTTCATTTTTTCTTGTTAATTCTGCGTGTGTTTGTGTGGTTAAATAACAAGATATTTTTGACGTTAATATGACGTCGTGACGAGAAAAATATGACGTCGCGTGTCGGTAGGATTATAGGCATACAATATCTAAATAATGTCATATTTTATGTTATTTGGACGTCATTAATATGCCACAAATCTCTTTTTTGTCTTATTGAGATGAAATCAAAGTTAGTGATTAAAATTTGTTTCTGTTTAGAAAATCGTTCACCTTTGATGAGTAGGGACAACAGCACAACAAAGATGCAAAGAGAGCTTATAACTATGATTCTTAGTGGGCACATGACGTCGGATCAACTTTAAAACAACGTCAAAACATCGTTGCAACATGGTTTTGACGTTGTTTCAATGTTGATCCGACGACGTGCGCCCGCAGGGTTACTTGACTCGATAATCTTCTCGGAGAATGTGTTTTTATAGTAAATATAGCAAAATCTGCAAAAGAAGTTCAAATCAGACATAAACAACATTCTTTCCAAAATCATTCCCTGGGCTTCTTGTCTCTTTTGATTTTACTATTGGATGTATATGTCGACAAAGAGAGCACTGGGCTCGGCCAATCACGTGACGAGAAAACTGCTCGCTATTTGAGTAATTTGATGTTATACGTCATTCGTCGACATAGACACCCGATAGAAAAATGAGAGACAAGAAGCGCTGGGAACGAGTTTGCATTGTTTCGACTCTGTAAATAGCAACCTCGTCCACAGGCTTCTGCCTTTTTAAAGGATAATAAAACAAAGAAATATGTTATTATTTGAGCTATTTACATCATATTATAAATATAGAAAATTACACTTTACAGCCTAATTTTGTCTTGATAATACAAGCCAAATTTAAATAAAACTCTCTAATTAGATCAGTTAACTGAGACAAACATTAACAATGAACGTTAACCCTATTAGTACTGGGCTTTTTAGGGCTCAGTAACACTGGAGGTTAGGGCGAATTCAAAAACATGTGGTTTCAGGTTATGATGATAAGATGATATGCAGCTCAATTTTTTAGCATATATGTATGTAGCCCCCCTCCTCGCCCTCCAGTACTAATAGGTTTAAGCTAATCTTTATATCGACCTCGTTCCCATTACGACATAAAACAGTCTATGAAGCAATAGAGAAAAAAAACGCGTGATAGTAAACGATAGGCAACCTCGTTCCCATGGCTTCTTGCCTTTTTGAACACAGAAAAGCCGCTCTTCCGTGTTCAAAAAGGCAAGAAGCCATGGGAATGAGGTTGAAACGATAGGGAGAGAATATATATTATCCACTGTGATTATAGTCTGTCAAAAACCAAAAGAAGACATCCCATTGGTAGAAATTGACATGTCACCTAATAGAAATCAACGCAGATCAGCGGGCAAGCAATGTAATATGATTTATTCAATCATGGTATAAAATTTCTTCTTAAAAGCAAGTCCGTTTTCTGTATTTGCAAGGTTTATTTTTGGAACTCGAAATAAAAGAATCACGTGACACTAAAAGCATAATGGTAGAATATAACCAGCATATATCATATATGTAATCAAATGCCTTGTAAAAATAGTCTGTCAAACCCTTGTTCAAACCATATAAACCACAACCCAGAGGGTAAAAACTTGTTCAGAGTTCGCAGCAGTTCGACGTTTTTCTAGCGTATTTACTGCTGACTTTGAACAAGTTTTTGCCCATTAGGTAGATGCATCTAAAATAAAAAAACGTCCCAGGAGGCACGCTTTATAGACCTATTTACAAATACATAAGGCGCTGGCTGCTCAAAGAAGAAACTGCTGTAATACTATAGTCCCTGCACAAAAAGTAAGTTATTACATTGTAACAAGTGTTTCTAATTTGAGCAGCCAACACCTCGTTTTCATGTATTTGTGAATAGGTCTATTGGATCAGCGGTGAAACAACGTCATAACGACGAATGTTGTTTTGACGTTATCGTGTTTGTCTACTGGAATTAATTTTATATCTATATACGTACACACGACAATAAAATAATGCTCGGGGAAATTAAAATTTTACAAGAGAATAACTTATATCAATGAGCTTGCAATGGATTGGTTTCTTCGGTATGAACAACCAATCCATTGCAAGATCATTGATATTTCTCATATTTTAAAGTTCGTATCAACGACGAAAAAACGTCGATTTGACGTTTTTATGACGTCATGTGTCGGCAGGGTTAGTTTATTTTAGTATTTACATCTTATAAATAACCAGCGGGTAAAAACTTGTTCAAAGTCCGCAGTAAAAAGGTCTTCAACGTTGTTCCAGCATTTTTACTGCGGACTTTGAACAAGTTTTTGCTCAATGGGATATAACATAAAAAGTGGCATTTTTTTAACAGGAATGTTTAGCTTAAGTTGAGTAATTTTCTTCTCTTGTGACGTCATCATCCTCAGAGGTACTTCCGCTGTGGGATTTTTTATTTGACTTCATGATATCTTCGACACTAAAACTTGACGATCTTTTACTAACGTCACTTGACGGTGATAATGATATTGGTCGGCAGCAAGAACACGGCGAGGGCATATCATATATATGACGAGCATAGAAATATGATTTTTCGTATGGTCGTTCATATGCTGATATATGGCACTCGTAACATCCGGGTATTTTACATATACCGCTTCTTGATAAATATTGTGACTCTGCTGAATGACGTTCATATTGGCGATAACGTGACCGATAGTCGGATAAACACTTCATTTTATCTCTAGAATGCACGACAAGTGATGGCGTATACGTCGAAAATTCTTTCATATTTTTCGTCATTTTATTTTGTCGTGGTTTGTAACGGTACTCAGGATGTTCTTCCTTGTGTTTTAACATTAACTTTTGCGATTCTTCGACGTACGGCAATTTATCTTGCGACGTCAACATCTTCCACTCCTCTCCAAGTAATTTACTGATCTGAGCATTGTGCAAACTTGGATCTCGTCGGGATATCTCACGTCGTTTCTGCTTCGACCATAACATAAATGCATTCATCGGTCGTTTTACTTGGGCTTTTTTGTTTATCTTGATAGAATCGATGCGTTTGATTTTTTCTTTTGGTTGCACAGTGTTGTTGTTATTGAAGACGAGCATTTGAGTTTGAGTGGCCATCTTTCTCTCTGAACTTTTATTCTAAAAAAATAAATTAGCAAATTAAAAGGAATCCTGCCAAATAACCATGGTCAAACTAGCTCCATTAAATCATCGTGGTCACACTATCTTTATCAAAAATTTAAAACAAAATATAGAATGTAAATTTAGTTAAGTGCAACAATGATGCATCCATGTGCTTGCTTTAGAATATTACATTGGGAAATTCAATATAGAAAAACAAAAAAAAATGTAAACAGCCCGCCGCAAAACATCAGATGGTTTCAAATATTTTACGTTGGCTCTCAAAAAACGCTTTATTAAATTATTCAACAGTTTTGTTCATTGTTTTTCACGGGATCAATCCCAAGTCTGCTGACCTACAATCTTTTGCTAATAAATATATGCGAAAAACATCTTAGACAAAAACCTTAAATTTTGATAAGCGAGACGAATGGCATGAAAATTCGAGTTTGTTCCAAGAACTTGGGTAATAGGCTGCTAGAAATAACAAAATTTGTCGAAAAAGTCTTGGTTGTTAACATTTGTCACCCGGCGGGCAAAAACTTGTTCAAAGTCCGCGGTATAGACACTAGAACAACGTCGTTCAATGTTGTTCTAGCGTCACTGACTTTGAACAAGTTTTTGCCTAACGGGCATGTGTCTGCAGGGAAGCAATACACTCAATCTTTATAAGAGTACTGGAAATCTTCCAATCAGCTACAAGTAATTCGACATAGCATCCTTCTTTTCAATTATCACATCATGTGACGTCAATTTCTGCCAATGAAATGTGCTCTTTTGAAATGCACACGAACCTTTACATATATATAATCTGAAAACTGCACCTAAGCACAGAGGATCGTCTACTGTTTAAAGAATTATACAAACAAGCAAATTTCTTACCCAGTGAGCCAAAAACATGTTTAAAGTCCGCAGTAAAGATGAAAACGTTTGAAAACTAGCGTCTTTACTGCGAACTTTGAACAAGTTTTTACCCATTGGGACTTTGTAGGTAAGCATGGGATTGAATGTATTTCGAATATTGTTTTCACTCGATTAATAAATTAAAAATTACTAAAGAAACTATCATTATAACATTACTGATCAATTAAATTCAAATAGATCAGAATAATATAATTTTCTAGACTTTTTTTGTTTTTTTTGAGAAATCAACAAAGTAAGAAACGCCCAAAAATCAATTCAATAAAAATTACGCGGTTCAAATCAAAACAATTGTTAAATATAAAATGTTTTGTTTTTGAAATTATACAATGTACCATAATGGCATATTTCATCTGCGTTAAATATTTAAGTTAACGTACAATTATATACCTCAAGTAAATATTTTCCGAGACTAATATACAGCCTTTCCAACGCTAACGCATTTTGTGCATATTTATGCATATACTCAGTGAGCAAAAACTTGTTTATAGTCCCCAGTAAAGGTGTCTTCGACATTGTTCTAGCATCTTTACTGCTGACTTTGAACAAGTTTTTGCCCACAGCAATCTTTGTTGTAGTTAATTTTGGTCAAAGTTTCAAAATCTATGACAAGCTAATAAGTGACACACACCTATCATACACTAGAAATGTGAGAATTTAATCCTTCATTAGAATGGTGTGGACCCCTTGAATTTTAAAATTTTGCTGTGAAAGTATCATAACAAAAATTCTTATTCAGGAGGTTATTTTCTTACATACTTTAAAAATATGCATCATACTTTTGTGACTTTTTACCCCCTGAATACTAATCTAATACCTTTTCATGAATTTACAAATTTCCGGGGGTACCCCACCATACTAACGAAGGGTTAAAATAATATCGAATTAAGACACTATTTTAACCTAAAATGTAAAATAGTATATTAAAATAGAAGGCTATCACACATTGAGCATAGAAATCGCATTCTAAAGCTTCAGGCACTCAAATCTTCAACAATATGTTCACCTCAAATTGAGTGAAAAGTTTCAGATGTTGCTAAACAAGACAAGATGTTAAGATATTCTAGCTAAAAGGTTAGTTAGTTTCTATGGTTTGTTGATGTTTTTTTCTTGTTTTTCTTATCGTTTTTTGATATTACTGGTTAACCATATC
This sequence comes from Neoturris breviconis, assembly GCA_032360805.1. NCBI lineage: Eukaryota > Metazoa > Cnidaria > Hydrozoa > Anthoathecata > Pandeidae > Neoturris > Neoturris breviconis. Next base: position 34,301 of record JAULBZ010000086.1, read on the forward strand.
GTTGGTTAAAAAAGCTCAAAACATTAAACGATTAAAATATAAAAAACAAAAATTAAATCTAACCTAAATATATCTATGTACCATAAGTTTCAATTTCAATGTTTCGATAACAACTTTTTTTTGCAGGTTTAAAGAAATTACTTAATTGTCTAAAGTCCGCAGTAAAGACGATAAAACAACGTTGAAAACGTTGTTATAGCGTTATTACTGCGGACTTTGAACAAGTTTAACCCACTGGGTAGCTAGCTACTCAACGAAACTGCACAATAATATATATATTATGTCAGCAAGCTTGCAATGGATTGGTTTCTTCGATGCAAACAAACCATTTCATTGCAAGAACTTCGACTAAATAAATTTTATTTTTGAGATGTACTCGAATTGAGCAGAATGAAGAAAAATAATTCAATTTTATTCGTTTACCTGGTATTAACTGCCTTTAAAATGTAAATTATTGTTCAACCAAAACAAATTTTAAAAGAAAAATTAAAAACGCGACAGTCAGACGCAAATGTGTTAATTAAGTTAATTTAATAATTAAATAACATTGCTTCGTTATAACTAATTACAAAATAAGCGAGGTTCGACTAATTACTTTAACACCTCCTCAAATTAAAAAGGTGATCGAGACAATGGAATCGATTATTTTGCTCGTTTCTTACAACAAAGAAGCCATAAGCGGTATCACAAGTATTAAAAGGATCTATTGTACAATCCTCCCATTCTACTCAGGACAACTAATTTTAAAAATTAACTCACTATTTTTGTAAAAGGCATTCCAAGTGGGCGAATACTTGTTCAAAGTTCGCAGTGAATATGTTAGAACGACGTCGTTCGACGTTGTTCTAGCGTTTTTGCTGCGAACTTTGAACAAGTTTTTGCCCGTTGAGTATAATTATTCGGCTTTATTTGAAATCAAAATTGAAACGATGCTAATTATTGAAAATTATTTATTTCAACGACTTCCATGGTGTTTTACATGGCGTAGCTATCAGCGTGGAGCTGAATGATTTATGCCATTCTGGAGCTGCGTAGATATGATTCCGTAAAAATAGTAGAAAAATTTAACTTGGGAAATTTGCATACTCCTTCCCAGCGCTTCTTGTCTCTTTAAAATGAGAGAAGAAGCGCTGGGAGCGATTTTGGGATATTTGAGGATTTTTTTATTGCTTATTTTGCAAACAATTTCGCTGAATATTTTATTGTATTTTTTCAACCTCGTTCCCAGGGCTTCTTGCCTTTTCGAAACACGGAAGAGCGGCAAAGACCGCTCTTCCGTGTTTTGAAAAGGCAAGAAGCCCTGGGATCGAGGTTGATATTTTTTTCAAGTACCCACTCAGTTCAAACCTGTTTAAAGTCAGCCGTGAAGACGCTAAAAAAACCTGCTCAAAGTCAGCAGTGAAGACGCTAGAACAATGTCGAAAACTATACTGCGGACATTTAACATATTTTTGTCCACTGTGCATTTGGAACAACCTCGTTCCCAGGGCTTCTCTCTTGACATTTGCCCTGGGAACGAGGTTGCATTTGGATAATAAATTTATGTTCTGAAAATGGAATAGCTATAGATATATGTATTAAAACGTTAATTTATGGAGACAAACTCTTCTATATTCAAACTTTTTAACGAATTTCAATATATAGATATAGAGTATATTTCCACAGTAGGTATATCATGATGTCAAATGGGATATCATGATGTCAAATAAACATTCTGAACTAACATCAGTATCTGGTGTCTGATGTTCCAGTCGTGTCCACGTATGCGTGTCCATTGGCCTAATGACTTTACCCAATTTCCTTGCTTAACCTAATCATCATTAGGATATAATGATTTCCATTCAAAAATCCGCGTGAGAGCCAAAAGTAGACATTCTATATACTGTACTATAACTATACATACATATATACTATGCATACATACATATATACTATACATACTATACACTATACATACAGATACATACATACATATACATACATTCTATATACTATACATGCTACATATGTATACATTCTATATACTATACGTTCTACATACGATGTGTGATGTCAATTCCTACCAATAGAATGTCTTCTTTTAGCTTTAGTGATATATATTAAGTATAGCCACTTTTTTACGACAAGACTACCGAATATGGTCACGAATACCTCCATATAGTTTTCGATATTTCTATCAAGAAGTGAAATAGTAGCAACACAATATAATTGATTTGAAACAGGTGTTTGTATGGCATACTTTAAGATTATATATTATATTTAAAAAATAAAACTGTAGAGTAGTATGTCTACAAAAATAAAAGTTCAATCGGTTAGGGAATACGCAGACAAGTAGGATAATTATCAGGGATGGCCATAAACACGCGGATATAGAATGAACAGAAAATGTTGACCATGCGATTGATTCGTATTGAATAAAACCAGTGTGTAAATACTTGTTCAAAGTTCGCCAGTCTTTACTGCGGACTTTGAACAAGTTTTTGCCCGCAAGGAATCAAATCAAAATTTATTGACAGTCTTTTCCACGGACGCTGGCTTAAAATTATGTCAATTTCTACCAATGGAATATCTTCCTTTAGCTTTCCCAGTTTTTTGCCTTGTGGAAATAATGAATCTTTATTTCGAAACTTATAATGGTCACTTATAATGGGCACGTCGTGACATCGTTTTGACGTTGCTGCGACGTCGTGTGCCAGTAGGATAGCTTCAAAATTTTAAAAGCGTTAGACTAAAATCTCAATACAAATAATGCTGTCGTAGTAAATACATATATAATGATCTGAGCTACATGATTCTGAAAGTTAAATACACAATCGATTAGGAACTAAGTATCTACTATGATTTTTATATAGGAACTTACCAGAGACTTTGCACGATACCAACTATTCAATGGATAGCAACTTTTCAATTGAATGAGAAAATATGTACTCGTTACTTAATATATCCATTTATTTTTACAGATTATTGTTATTATTATTTATAAAAAGATACTCTCTTCTGATTGGTTAATAAGATCTATAATTAACTTTATTATCAGCGGAAACCGACATCTTAAATATGATATAAGTCAACTTTCAGTTGAATAGATAGTTTCCGTAAGGTGTGAAAGTGAACTTTTAAAGCATTCTAAATATCACCTGCGTTCGGAGCTGTTCGGTAAATTACCACATTTAATCACTATGAAATGTTTATACTTGAGCTCATTAAAAGTAGTTAAAAAGAAATTTAAAAAAAATGAGTGGAGAAAGAGTCAATTTCTACCAATGGAATGTCTTCGTTTGTATTCCGCGCGGAATTTTACGCTAATGGAAATCCAGTTTTATGGTTTGTTCAAAATCAGCAGTAAAGACGTCGAACAACGTTGTTCTAGACGTCAAAAGACGTTGTTCTAGACGTCGAACGACGTTGTTCTAGCGTCTTTACTGCTGACTTTGAACACATTTTGGCCCACTGATTTCTTTGGTACCAATCAATCACTTTCAAAATAAATTATTTTACTACTTTTCCTTTTTAGGGTAGCTATTACCCAGTGCCTACCAAAAAGCTTGCTCAAAGTCCGCAGTAAAGCCTTTTGGACAAGTTTTTGCCCACTGCGTAGGTTTCTCCTTTATTTACAGCTAAAGTATGTCAAAACAAACATATTGTCGAGTGAATGGATGATTATTCATTCAAGGTGTAAATTTACAAAAATTATTCGAAAACAACCGCCTACCCAGCGACTTTTACTGCGGACTTTAATAAAATTTTGCCCACTGGGCAACCTCGTTCCCAGGGCTTCTTGCCTTCCTTTTCGAACACGGAAGAGCGGCGTGCCGTGTTCGAAAAGGCAAGAAGCCTTGGGAACAAGGTTGCCCACTGGGTAGTTTCCAGAAAGTAAAAGACTGCAATAAGGTCCCATTTATTTGCGTATATATTATTTGCGTATTTATTTGCGTATTTATTTGCGTATCTATTTGCGTATCTATTTGCGTATTTATTTGCGTGTTTATTTGCGTAATTATTTGCGTATATATTGCCATAAGAGATAGACAGGATCGTTTAGTTATGTGACATCAATTTAGACCAATGGAATGCCTTCTTTTGGCTTTCGCACGAAATTTTTCGCCTTGTGGAAATCAATTTTACGTTGTGGTGGCATCCATTGTTATACGTCATTGTCGTACGCCATTGTTATACGCCATCGTTATAAGCCATTGTTATACGATCTCGATATAATTTAGTCCTTTCGAAAATTATGATTAAATATATTGGTAAGCGGTCGTGTATTAGCTGTTTTGTTGAGTGTACACGCGACGTCTAATAAATGTAATGACGGCAGAACGACGCGTGCCGTTTCAAACCCGATTTTAATCCGATTTTTATTGTTTGTTTGTTGTTTTTTTTTGTTTTTTTAATTTTATTATAATATCATTAATATTTTTTAGATATTATTTATTCCTTAATTTATTTTTTACCGGCATTTTTCGACACCGATTTATATTTTGCCACAGCCTAGTAGGCAAAATCTCGTTCAAAGTCAGCAGAAAAGACACTAGAACAACCTCGAACTGTCCGTTTTATCGTTGTTCTACAATCGTTGTCATATTTGGTAAAAAGGGAAATTCGTGCAAAAATTAATTTCATAATTCGTAATTTCAACTTTAACAAAAAGCCTTAAATTTTTACTAGCAAGATGATCGGAACGAATTTGTTCCAAGAGCCTGGGTACTAGGCTGCTAGAATCAAGAGAATTTGTCGAATTTGTAAAAAGACCTAAGATCCTAAGGAGCTTAGGATCTTAGGACCTTTTAGAAACTCGCCAAAGTTTGTTGCTTTTTGCCTAATTTGAAATTCTGAATTTTTGCACAAATTTCACCTTTTCTCATATATTTACGTGAGAGATTGAAGCTTGTAATGAGAATACTCAAAATATTTTTTAAAATTTTAAAATGATTAGGTGCTGATGACGTCGTAATGTAGTTCTTGTTCTGTTTGTCTAATTCCAACAGAAGGAGGTACTTAGTATTCTGTGTGTGCTGGAATTAGGCAAAATAATATTGATAATTTTTAGTTTTGATGACGTCATGAAATCTAACATAATTAAAAACTAAAATGCATTTTCTTGAATTTTTATCCACGTTACACCAATATCGAATGAAAGACAATAATTTCAAATTGGTGAACAAAAGAAGGTTAACGTCGTGACGTCAAAACAACGTCTTTTTTGCGTTGATAAGACGTCGCATGAGACATTTCTAGCAGATTAACATATAACTCTATATCACGATCTCAATACATCTCAATGGAACGTCTGATCAACGTCGGAACAACATCGAAACGACGTCACGTCGCGACGTTGTTTTGGCGTTGATTCAATGTTGTATACCTGCACGGTATGTTAGAAATCTAAGCGTTTTATATTTTTGCTCTAGGATTAAATTTGAGAATTTTTTATTACTTATTTTTCAAATTAAATTTATCCGCCCTTAACATTATGAAAAGCTACCTACGAAGATATTCTCAGCGCCTGATAAGCGTCCCCATCCCGCTTATTATTTTTAGAAAAATATCCACCCCACCTCTCTTATTAATTTTGAGAAATAATTAGTTGAGTTTTCACTAATTAAAATAGCTCTAAAGTGTGTGCCATTAGAACTCACTGTTTTTAATTTTCCAACCCGCCCCGCTTATTCTACTCCCGGCTCCACTCATTAATTCTCGGAAAGTTACCAACCCCACCTGTGTACTCGGACGCCCCTTCTGCACTACCCCCCCGGGTATTAAAATTGCGAGAAGCGATAAAAAGGGCGGAACGGTCTAAATGATTAGCAACTGAATAGATCATGCTCCTATTTCTTAACAGATTCTCAAAACTTTCTCGACTCTAGGCATTTCCTATGTCTTAACAAGGATCTGGGAACAAGAAGGATGCTACACACCCTGTGAAAAGTTATTTTACATTTAACTAATCGTATTTATTGTAACATTTGATTGCCAATTCTCTTTTAGTTTTAGTTCATTTGCGTCCATATCCCCCCTTTATTTATTCCCTGTGATTAATACCATTTGCTATACTATTCTACAGACCAGATTTTAAAATACTAATTTCTTAACACCTAATTTTCCTTCGATTCGATTGAAAGTGTTAAATTGAAAAATAATAAAAATGTTCAAATGAATAGTTTTTTGTAATTGTTAATAAAAGAAAATTAATATATAGAAGTACGAACTAGATCCTATACAACTCAGTAGGAAACTATGGTCACACTGGATCAAATAAACCTTCTATGTTTATTCAATATTTGTGTTGAGATTGTTTAGCCAGGACGTACCCTCTAGAATACTTTCTAGAATACCGGTAGAATACTAAGTTTATAAAGTGTGAAGACATTTTTTTGTTTTTTGTGTTTTAAAATATAGATGAGCAGATGGGATATTACTTTCTTTGTAATATCGTATTTGCTTTTAACACATTTAAACGAGTTGTATAAAAACACATTATATGGTCTTTTCAAAATAAAAATTTACTTTCAAAAATTGTTGTTTTTTTCAGCTGCCTCACTTTTTTTTTGAAACTTAACTGAATTTTTGTCACCTTTTTTAGGATAATGTACTTGGTTTAGCTATTATTTATGAAATTTCATTTTCCTGTGGTTTTCTGTAAAAACTCAAATTAGGCATCTTTGAACAGGTTTTTGCCGGCTGGGTTATACATCGCATATTTTTACTATCATTGAAAATTTTACAAAGTCTCAATCTGAACAGAAAGTTCGTTAGCAGAAATTAATTTTCAGAATATGGTAACAAATTCAATCGCAGAATTAAATTTCATCCCTTTCCTTCTCTCTTACTCTGCTATATCCCTTATCAACTTTCAGAAAGTTTCCACTCTTATTCCACTTTTAGGAAATCAACAATAACATAAAACAGTCAACTCGCTAAAAAGCTAAAATATACGTTAAAAATAACGTGAAGTTAGAATAAATTAAATATTTAACCAAACGCCTGCTACACAAGCCATGGAATAGCGACAGTAAAGTACAAGTGTTATTATTTTTCTTTAGTAACTATAGAAAAACGAGGCGTTTGTTGCTCAAAGTAGAACTTGTTGCAATGCAATAACTCCCTTTTCGTTACGACCTCGTTTCGACATTATTTCAACATCGCCGTGTGTTTGCAAAGAAGAGTAGCTTTCAAGATCTTATCAGATCTTTTTCAAATATCATGCAATGATACTACTGGACCTCCCAACCTCGTTCCCAGGGCTTCTTGCCTTTTCGAAACACGGAAGAGCTGCTCTTTCGTGTTTCGAAAAGGCAAAATGCCCTGGGAACGAGATTGTTTATTTTAAGAAGTATGTCATTTTAAGAATTCCCAGCTGGCAAAAACCTGTTCAAAGTCAGCAAAATAACGTTAGAACAACGTTAACTGCCGCGTGTTGTTTAGATCCCGTTGCTTTGGGTCCTGACTCCAAATGGTCAGCATTTTGAAAGAAAAAACATTTTCGTAAAGAATAGTTTCCAACATTTAAAATCCTTAAAAAGTTTATTATTTTTTGCTTTTGTTTCAAAAACCTACGTGCACCCTCGTACCCTGAGCTCCTTTTTTGAAGTACAAAGTTAAAGTAACGCATTGGAAATAACATTTACAAAATAACATGTTATGTCAACATCGTTCCCAGGCTCTTCCGTGTTCGAAAAGGCAAGAAACCCTGGGAACGCGGTTGATGTTATGTTTCTCTAATTATTTATTATATTATTTTTTATTACAATACGATTTTTACACCTTTCTTCACTCCGTCGTATTTGGTATACATGACACCATCCGCACACTTCAATATCGTTGCACCATCATCATCTATTAAAGTTTCTTTTTTATGTTTATTCCTTTTCTTGTTCAATAACAACTCGTCCATCGTCACCCATCTCAGTCCATCGCCACCCCACCCATTCCCATCATTTCTAACTCTACCCCAACCCTCATTCATTCCCATCCATTTCCACAAATTCCAACAAATCCCACCCATTCGCTCCCATCCATGCTCATAACTCACCCGTTTCCGCATATTTTCACCCATCTCCAACCATTCCCACATACCCCATTTTCCCCCACCCATTCCTTCTACATCTCATCCCATATTTTTGACAGGTGGTAAAAAAAATTTCAACCGAATTTTTTTCCTGTTATTTTTGCTTGAAAATCAATTTGGTATATAGTTAAAAAGAAAAAAAAATTCACCTAAAACTTTTTTTCTTCACCACCTGTTTTCCAACAATGACAACATCATGAGTGTAAAAATGTTAATTAAGGGTTGACCTAACTTTCTGTAAAGTTTTAACACTACAGCTTGGTTCCATCAAAAGTTATGGAGGGGAGGCACTTTGTGCCTCCCCGGGGCTATTCAGAGCCCCAAAAAGTCCGACCTGAATAGGAATAACTCCGGTTCAAACATTTTCGCTTATAAAAAATTCATTATGGCACTCCGATTTCCCGATTATCTCCGATTTTTCTCCCGGTCTCTGGATTTAGGTTACAGTAAAGACCAAACTAGTTTAACCCTAGGGGAGAGGGGAATTTACCCCTCTATGGTTTTTCAAAAATAACTTTTCCACACCTCGTAGCGCCTTGAAACTTTCAAGGTCTTAATATTCACCTGTTATATGTTATTGGGTCATATTTCAGGTCGATTGGTCAATTCATTCATCCAATATTAGCCATTATCTGAAGCCACCTCTCATATGTAGTTCTATGTTCTAACCTAAAAATCTGAAACACTGAAAATTTAATATCTTCTGTTTACAAAAAGTAATCAACATGAAATTTTGACCAATTCATTTTGACAAGTAGAATCTAGTGACACGCCCCTTTTCCTCGATTTTCTGATTTGCCCGAACTTTTTTTTTGATTTTTATAGCTAGGATACTAATCCTTAAAACTTCATCAGAGAGTTGGAAAATAAAGACGCAAAACTTTTTTCGACGTTTCGACTACATACTGCAATCATTTTCATTAGAGAGCTATGTTTTATCTCCAGAATCAATCAACAGAAATTAAAAAATAATTCCCAGTCATTTTTTACTTGCGTTTGAAGACACGCATAATTTTTCAAAAAAATCGAAACAATTGAAAATTCTAATGACGCCCTTGCAAAAAATTGGGCTACAATCGTGCCAAGTTATTGTTCCAACATTAATAGTTCGGGCGTTAGATATGGGAAGGCTAATTTTCCCCTCCCCATCCCCAAGGTAAAATATGCTACCTAAATTATTTTTAACGTTGTTTTTGGGTCTTTTTCTTTCAGCATTGAAACAGGATATTTTTTTAAAAGTAAAATTGTTTTTTATCTACCGTAATGTTTCTGTTTATAATCCGGGCGTTTGTTATATTTTTGGCTATAAATAAAGGAGGCGTTTATTTGAAGGGGGCGTTTATTGAAAATAATAAATAAGGTAAAGAATTATTTTCATGTGATACTACAATTAAAGGTACACAATCACCTTTTTTGGTCAAATTCTTAATTTCTATGTCAAATGGATAAGTGACACACACTGAACATACTCAGAAAATTTCAGAGTCTAAAAATGTCAAAAAGT
>JAULBZ010000087.1:0-12316 GCA_032360805.1 Neoturris breviconis
ATACGAGTCAGTTTTCCATATGCAATAAAGACGTTGTGGCAAGGTACAACTTCAACATCTGTTTTGTTGGAGAATACGAGTCAGTTTTCCATATGCAATAAAGACGTTGTGGCAAGGTACAACTTCAACATCTGTTTTGTTGGAGAATACCGGCCAGTTTTTTGTGATGGACACTATCTCCAAACACATCGATGTTAGCAGACAGGAATAATTTAGGGGATTCTCTCACTTTCGATAAAAACATATTCCAATGCATTTTTCAAATCGTTACCAGACTCTTCAGTGACTTCATCCACACATATCTAGACAACACATCAATTATTATAAGAATGTACTTTCGATAAATCAACTAGGTCAGCTTCCAATTGTTCATCTATACTATGTACCACCGCTGGTCGTAAATACAGTACATTCTCCGTGATTCGAACTCTCACTTACAAAAAGTAGCTACGGATTACAGTAAGTTCCTATACCACCTCTTATGTAAATGACCATAACTTTTTAGCTTGTGAATCAAAATCGAAAAACAAGACTATATTCAACATCTTCAACGTCACATTTGCAATCCAATTAGGGTAGTGTGCTTGAAGCCGAACGGTTTAATCATAGATATATATCTATGGTCTAATATATATGGATATAAATATGGCCATTTTGAACGTTCAAAAAATATTTTAAATTGCTGCGCGCTGCAAGTGTTAACATCATCATCGAAGAACTTTAGTGCGGAGGCGGCACGCAGTAAGGTATTAAGAAATTTGACATTCCTTGCTACTCTCCATTAATAACCAAGCAGAACCACTTGAACAGAACCATGCATGGGTTAGGAGTTATTGTTAAAGACAGTCTTCCATGTGCCCATGACATCTCTCTCAAATAATCCAACTCTCCATATATGTGCTTTCGAATAGCACTTCTTCACTCTACTAGTTACAATTTCTTCCTCTATAGACCCCATGACGAGAGTTCTGGGGTTGTCGACATTGTGGCATCAATGAAATCATCAATGAAATCATAAATTTTCCAACTCGAATTTCTGTAAATGACCAATTTTCCTCTTTACTTGATCTGTATTTATTTATTTATTTATTTATAACGAATATTTACAAATAAGCAGGATGGCCACTTCAGTAGAAAAACTACTGTTATCCTTGTGGGTCCTGCTTTGTTAAAAATCTTTAACATAAATAGTGAGTAAAAACTATGTATAACGTAAAAGTAAAAGTGAGTTGAATTGGAACGTACATTTGCGTAATTTATAGAGGCAGATTCATAGCATGCGAAATCAAGAAGAGAAAGAGAGAGCACAAGTGATAAGTTTTGATGATCTAACAAAAAGAATATCAATGAGGAAAGGCGTAATTTCTTTTGTCCAACCACCAAAACTCATTACACTTGTACAGTATATACAATATTTGAATTGATGAGTCTACAAATCTATAAACCGAGAGAAAAAATGTTTACACTAAAAATATATATGCTAAAAAAACTGCGATAGATTTAAAAAAACCGAAAATACATTTGACAAAATATTATATATTATATTGATCTAATTCTTTTCTTAGTACCCGCAGTTATAATGTACCGTCAATGGCAGTTGAAGTTAAAATTTTGTGTAAGAAGATATATTATTGTTCATAAAAACATTGTATTCCTCTGTGCAGATCTATTATTTTGTCAGGAGAGTAGCAAAATCTTCAGTCAATTTCAAATTTATACTTTTTATTTATATGGAGTAAAGCTAGTCGTTTGCATAGTTTGCACTTATGTAAGTTGTCTCATAATTAATTTATATCCGAGATTATAAATAATTATGTTCTCTTCTTAAAATATTGATAGTGATTCCGGAGTTATATAATTAATCTATTGTTTTAGCTGATAATTCTATAATAATAATATTTGTTAGGTAACCAGTGCTTATATTTTAGCACACAAAGCTTCAGGATTTTATTAAGTCATGTAGGGTAATTGTTACACAGCCATGATGGAGGGTAAATATTACGCAGCTTATTTCTTGTGATTCGTTATAAGTTTTTCATGCCTTACATTGTTGATTAGTTAAATTCATTTTGTCATGATGATTTGTGTAAAACCATTAGCATTGTAAGGTTACAAAGAAATCAATCAAGATTTGGGAGCACCTTAATATTTTATATAAATATATAAGTAGTTTTGAATAAAAGTAAGGTAAACTTCAACACTACGCAGCGGCTCTAGATTTTTTTTTTGTCTTGAAACCTTGAATATAAAGACTTAAATGTAGGAAAGAAAAGACATTCGCCAGAGGTTTCATGAGGAGTGTAAATGCTACGCGCGTAATTATTAAATTTCTTGTATTCCAATCAAAACCTAAGCGCTGAAGCCTTGAAACTTTGTCACATTTATTATAATCCTAATTTTTGCCTTCTTGAAAATTTCATAGCTATAGCACGTGATCTTTAAAATTTATTTGTCTTTTCTCAAAACCACCTTTTAAATAAAACCCTTATGAAATTAAAACGATACAAATGCTGATAACTCGATCAATATAGGCTTCAAACTTTCAGCAATGATTAATTTCATCATTATCCTTGGACTGACGTCATTTGGTGACGTCATGATAGACATTATGATATTTTTGTATTTTTACAAAATTTGGTGCCCCATACTGACACAACTACAAGTTTTATAAAAAATCCGGACGATAAGTTAAAGAACATTGTATTACTTCTCTGATAGAAACAGAACGTAAAAATCAGCTTTAGAACAAAGGTTATTGCCTTCGAAAAAGTAAACACTTTTTAAGTAAAAATTCATAGTAAGGTCTAATCTTTCAGCACAAAAAGATGACGTCAGCAAAAAATGTTTATTACATTTTGTAGTATTATCCTACAAAATTTCATGGCTGTAAGTCTAGCCAACCCTAAGATCTCAAGAGGAGGGATTCCGCCCCCGGCCATTCAACCAATCCAAAGTCCGTCCAAATAGGGTTTAATGGTTTCAAATAGTGCTGGTAAAAAACATAAAAACAAAAGATACCAAAGGAGACATTTCGTTTAATATATTCTGTTCTGTGATAACTAAAGAAGTGTTTTGTCCAAATAATCTCCACAAAATCTACCTTAAAATCTCAAATAAGGCAAATGGTTGTTTCTCACCGCTTGCAAATTTCTCATCTCATCTCTTTGTAACAATAACTTCGTGACGATCCCTTTATTAAGTTCTTGGTGTCCATGGTTGGTTTTACTCCATTCCAAATGAGCTGTCTACTGTTCCGAATTATCAAAACAAAATTAAAATAGTATTGAGTGTCTGCCATAAATCGAAGTTGAAGAATCACACTCCTATAATTATCACTTATCAATTGATTAATGTGCAATATACCTCATGCTATGCAGATTACATACTTTCCATATACATATTCTAATCTCGTTCCCAGAGTTATTTGAAAAAGTTCTGGGTACGAGGTTGTGTGTTTTTATCTCCACAGCCTACTTATTTATTTTTAATTTATATTTTCATTATTATTTGCTTTTTAATTAATTAATTAATTAATATTTACTTTTGCTTTCGCAATTTTCCATTATGAGACAGCTGAACTATCAAAATAAATGATTTTTCGTGGTCACACTATGAAGAAACTTCTCGTCTAAACTGAGTGGCAATAAAACTAAAGAGTATTCTCAGTGAGCAAATATTTGTTCAAAGTCCACAGTAAAGGCGCTACAACATCTTGCGTCGTTACTGCGTACTTACATGTTTTGGTCCACCGGGAGACTCTTCCCTATATTGATATTCTTATAGCAAAACGTGTACCTAACCCTATTATACAAGTAGTATTTGGCGAATATATTATATATTATATTGATCTAAATATGCTAACTTAGTTTATTACAGATACTTTCAATTTAGATAAAAACAATCTCCAATGCAGTGAAGGTTTTGCTGAAGCCAGCATCTTTTAATCAAAAACCAAGAATTGACTTATATTTCCTCAACCGCGTTCCCAGGGCTTCTTTAACGCTTTTTTAAAAATATTTTTTCCAAAAAATTCAGGTCTCGAAGGCCAAAAGTGGTCCTGGGTCCGGTTGAAATTATTTTGTTCACCAGTTTTCTAATATGCAATAATATGAAAAGTCACTAACTCTATAACGAGGGTTAACGAGAGTTTCTTCATTTACCCAAATGCTAAAAGTAGAACATTCTACCAGCAAGTAAAAATAATTAATTTTTTAATTTACCATTTTGAATGATTAACGTCCGTCGCATCGGTAACTGACGGTAAACCAAATAATGGAAACTAAAGTAAACAAAGCAAGATCAAAGCGACGTAAACGCGGTGTAACACATTAACAAATTGAATATTAATTAGCAAAAAATAATTTTTATGTTATGCTACAACCATATAGTAGGCTAAGAACAAGTCTTCAAGCAAGAAGAAGAGACATTGACAAGACAATATTTATCTTTTGAGCTGCCATTTTTGTCACGTCAAAAAATACCGACTCACCTCGTTTATTCATATTCCTCAATTTGTTTCGCACAACGGAGTGATCAGTTTGATCAGTTGACTTAGAATGCCGAATCAAATGCACCCTAAGTCAATCCAAGTAACAGCCTAGCGGCCACATATTGTTGTTTTGTTCACAATTATCGGCTAGAAATCATTTCGAAACGAATTACATACCAGATAAGCCTTGCGTTCACACTGTTTCTCATCTATCTGATATATTCAGCGGAATGATTTCGTTTCGCTTGTTGTGGTGAAATTGAATCATTCCGACTTAGTTTTCGATTACATTAAGTGTCCACACCCGAAACGGAATATGGAATGGAATCGTTACGAATAAGTTTCTATCCGATAAGAGTGAACATAGTCTAAGTTGTCTTACACGCTTCCTCGTTTCCACAAACAAGAACAATTAGAATAGAATAGTAATGTATGAAACTTAATTTGCTATCTAGTTTAAACTGTTTTCACTGAAACAAACTTTTGACTTGATTTAAATTATTTGCAAGGGCGTGGCAATGTCATTAATTAAAAAGGAGATTAAAAAGTGCTTCAGTTAATGAGCTTAGTTGATTAGTTTATGTTTGTTTGTTGTGGACGTATATTCTGTTTTAAATACTCTTGGCATACACAACAATAGATTATTGTATGACTTTGCTCAAGCTACTTCGCCGCGTTTTCTCGCCAGACGTCGAGTTTGTAGTACATGCTATTAGAATAATTGCTGTCTCGTGTAAACAATAAAAACATTTGGACCAAAAACACTTTTCTCATAAAAATCTATTTTTTGCACAACCTGTTTTTCATTGATGACGTCATCATAAGTACTGACGTCATTACAAAAATAATCATGCAAAAATGTTTATTATGAATTGACCCAACTTTCTGGAATGTTTTATCACTACAGCATAGTTCTATCAAAAGTTGTGGATTACAGATTCTTAGAGCCTTAAAAATCCCAGTAACAGGGTTAAACATAATATGCTTGCTCAGTTTTAGATAAGGTCACTTTAACTTGCTATATCTTGTGAGAACGTGGCAATAAGGAATATATCTATTTACATTAATTGCATTAATTACAAAAACATTAGTGTTTTGATTAATCGTCGAATTAATTTAAGATAATTTAATTTAATTTGTTTCTTTCAACCTACAAATTGTTTTTAAAATTAACACATTCTCTGCGTTTTACGACGCAATGGCGCAATACTGTGTTATATTGATATCCCTGCAGGTACAGGAGGTCAGACCAGTGTAGAACAACTTCTGAATGGATGTATCTCAATCAATAATTCTTTCTAAACACACATTGCTGATCATTGTTAAATAGTAATTCATAAGGAGTTAAGGTATCCTAGACCATTGTAGAGATGCAAAGAAATGCAAACATATTAAAGGTTTGAGTCTCAAATGTTCTAATATGTTCTTAATTATTTTCTCACTGGTCTGATTGACAAACAAAAACTTCCGTATATAGCTACAGATGAAGTCTTAGTAAGAAAAAAACCCAAAGTTGCTGTAAGTTAAGTTTCTAAGTTTACAGCATGGTTTGTGAACCAATGTTAGAACTTGCATCCCGATGTTAGAACTTGTATCTTCTAAAGCGAGGTTAGAACTCTAACGCGAGGTTGGAATTTGCGTCTTCTAATTCCGATAACTCCAGTTTAGAATTCTAACCTTGAGTTAGAAAGTGGAAGTTCTAACCGTTGGAAAATGGAAGTTCTAACATCGGGTTAGAGTTTTAACGTGAGTTTTTCTCACCACGTGCTCACTGTGTTTTGCACTCATTAGTCACATCCGATAGTGCACAACATTCTCGATTTCACCTTTTTGAAACTGAGTATTCTCCCTGTCCAAATTGTATTGCAAAAGGCGTGATTTTTCAAGCTGATTCGGCTTCTTGTTATATTTCATTTCTAGACATGATAAACATTACTATCTGTATCATAAACCTTAATTGTGGAACATATTTATTCCTAAGATTCAGTTAGATGCTGCTTTACAAAATTACAATGTGTGTTTAGAAAGCATTATTGATTGAGATACATCCATTCCACAAGGATTGTGTCAGAGATATCTCATTTGGGAGTAAATAGAAATAATGTCGAATAAAATAAATCATGTAAACTTATTTACTGGTGGTATTGTAGCCATTTCTTATTACTTGTTATCTTGTAAAGATTCAAATCAGTTTGTTAAAACCTTCCTTAACAGTAGATAAGTCCGTCAAACTATATGAAACGAGGAAAGAAACTATCATTGGTAAAATTCAAACAAATTCATGTAACGATCAAGTTCAAGAACATCATCAAAAAGTTCTTTCATACTGTTTATTTGGTAACGGTTCCGTACATAACCACGGTCCGGATGTAGGCTATCGAAGAGGGTTTCAAGTTGTTGTAAAACAATCTAGTAAAATTTACAAAGATTGGAAAGTACGCTTGTATCATGATAATCGTATAGGTCCAGAAATAAATTAATAAATTATGAATAATAGACAAGTACGATTTTGTAACGTTGATAAGTTACAGACGGATTTGCCATTGAAAAAGTATATGCAATGTACTGGAGAATTATTCCGATAGCAGATCTATACGTTGATGTTGCTTGCTTTCGAGATTTGGATTCTAATATTTTAATGCGTGAATGGTATGCCATAAATTAATGGTTGAATGATTCTAACACTACTGTACATTCAATGCGAGATCATAGACACCATAATCTTGCTATACTTGGTGGTATGTGGTGCTTCAGAAGTTCTAATAACAGGCGTAATGGTGTTTACCTATTAGAGCAACTATTAAACAGAGCTGTACGGTTCACTAAAATGGATGATCAAATTTTGTTGCGTAATATTGTATGGCTACTATACCTTAATGACTCATTTGCCCATCATTTGTACTATTGTCATTGATTTAAAAACAGTGTACCGTTTCCTGTTGAGCGAGTCGATAATACAACAATTATTGGCTACCCGCGACATCCATGTGGAAGAAGGCAGTCACAAAATGCTATTGTAAGCCGAAAGATCATCCAGATTGGTTATTTTGCTAACTCATATCTGTTTTAGACATACAATTTTAGGAATGACAGTTACTTTTTTAATGTGTTTTGTATTGACCGTATGTGGTGCTGTCCGTATATGGCGTTGTCCGTTATATGGTGATGCTGTGCTGACGTATGTTAAACAAATCCTGAGGTCTAAAGGGAGGGGAGAAAGGGGGGAGAGTGGTATCCACCCCGGTCATTTCAACCCATCCAAAGACTGGCGGTTAATCCACATCCATTATTTTTAAAAGCACAAATATAAATATGACAAATATTAATCCTATTAACACTAGCGGATTCAAAAGTCAAACAGCACGAAAATTCGAATTTGTTACTAGGGCCTGGGTACTAGATAAATCTCTCAGGGATACCCAAGGTCGTTTTAATTAGTTACGTTTTTCTTATGGTGTATATTGCTTGTTAAAAATCGTAATTTGTCTCGTATTTTATTTTTGAGAGATTGTAGTACCCAGACTGCTGGAACAACCCCTCCCCCACCATATACTCTCAGAACCCTAAAAAGCCAAGGCCTAATAGGGTTAAAAAAACCCGATCATAATTAAAGCGACCATCGAGTTCTTAGATATTTTAGTTTAACTGAATGGTTCATTAACCTCAGCTGTTAATAATATCCAAGCACACAACTTTGGATCAGTATGTAAAGTTCTAAACGTGCGATGAATAATACTGGTGAATTAATGATATATACGACTACGCGTATTTTTATAAGAAACTTGGAACTCGAGTATCTTATTTGTTTCTAAATTTATCAAAGTGAAAACTGTATGTATTGCTAACAAACTTAAAATCTTAACAAAAGATGTTGTTGTTGGTCCAAATGAAAGACCTACATCTGTTTTAGAGGTTAAAATCGCTAAAAAGATATATGTTTGTTTCTTACCGTTTGCAAATTTCAGTTCTGTGTTTCATATTTTTGACCTAAATTAAACTGTTTCATATAAAGCTGTTTCTTATAAATAACAGACGTGTACTGATGGATATAGTTTAGAAAGCTAAGACCATATTCTATCAAGAGACCTTACACACTTGTAAAGTATGTCTAATGACGTCACAAGTAATCGTCAAAATTGACAAAATTTTAATAATAATCCAGGAAACATTGAAAAAGTATTTAATATCTTATTATTTTGGCCGCTCAAAATAACTTAAACTTAAGGCTGATGTGCACTTCAACATAATTGGCGTGCGTAGGAACGGGATCAAAACGGGATAGCAGATCATGCGAGAATGGGCAGATCATTGTTTTGCTTTGCGGTCGGATGGCGATACCGTGCTGTTTCGTTTCCAACCAAAGTTGAGCTGATTTTTCTGTCGATCCGTCGGGCATTTTTTCAATCAATCAAATTATTGTATTTTATTTGTGAACATTCGATTCAAGAAGGCGTCTGAAAGTGCGAACAGAAGGAGCTTCATTCAAGCTATCTTTTCTGTGCATCTATGTATCTGAATGCAACACTGAGTCGCTAAATTGACCAAATTTTTCTCTTCTTAGAGATGACTTTGTTATATGTGGGCTTAGGATCTTAGGTTTTTCGCAAACTTGACAAATTCTGCTGTTCCTGGTAGCCTAGTACCCAGGTTCTTGGAACATATTCGATTTTATTTGTCTTTGGTTTTTCTAGTAAAATTTAAGGCTTTTTATCTAAGTGGAAATTCGGAACATTATTTGTTCGAATGTTACCTTGTCTCAAATATTTATGTGAGTGCTTGTAGCTACCAGTCGTTTTTTGTTTGATGGTGACATTCGGAATAATATTGGAAGTATGTATGATCACTAATTGATTAATTAACATGTGAATTTCTCCATTCTGACCAATTCCAATTCAAACAGAATTTTCGTACTTTATTCTTTTAACAAATCTTTTTAAGTCATTTTGTTTTCCCTAGAAAGTTTACTTAAAGCCGTCATGTTTATTTACTTTCTATAATTTTAATGGAAATTGGTTTTTCCGATCCCAATCCGGCCATCGTATTCCGTTCCGAATACAGATCTGCCACCAGTACCCAGCCAGGAAGAACCTGTTACCGGCTGAGTATGGAAATGATTTTCCGAAATTTTTTGATTGGATTAATATTATACATAAGTGCTAAGTTATTGTCTAAATATTTTAGGTTGAACGAAATTACCGTTCTAAGGTAATATAAGAAAAAAAAAGCATATGAGAGGTGGGTCTTGTAGGCTCCGACCAAGATATGGGTAACATAGCTAACAATACTAAAAATATATTTTCTAAACTTGTGAATGTTTTTGGTAAATAAGATGCCGCCCTCTTCGATATTGTTTTAATGTTTTTACTGCTGACTTTGAACAAGTTTTTGACAACTAGGGATGTGGTAAATTACGGTACCAAAAAAGAAAAAAGAGTTGATATATCGTATCGTATTGAAAATAAAATATAACATTTTTATGCTGCCTCCGGAATGTCAGATACCTTAGAATGTCAGTTGGGTTAATTAAGGACTGTTTAATATAATGTAAATCAGGCGTTGTATTTATAAAATGTGAACCAGGCGTTATTCTCATCATAACAAATCGTATTTCACAACGTTTGTTGACTTTTTGTTAAATGTGATAGGTATCTTCATCGATTAGGGACCTCACACAATGTTTACGTCATCTTAGCGTCTAAAGGCGGATCTCCACTAGGCGAATTTGTTCGCGCGAATTGAAGCCATTACATTGGTTGAAAGCGACGTCAACTTTCAGACAAAAATTGGATTTGGAAGATAAATTTGGCATTTGGAACTTGTCGGGTTAATGCACCTTTTTTTTTAAAAAAAAAAAATTAAAGAGGTTGATGAGAATATGACGTGTTCTTACTATAAAAAACAAAACGTGTAGTCATCAAAATTAAACATTCGGTCACGTGATCATAATTATCACATAACTATTCAAGTAGCTACCTACGTTTATATTATAGCAATAATAAGTTAATATATCCTTAACTAAAAAATAACAACCCAAAAAACGGACCATATCCAACCTATTACGGAGAAATGTATTTATACCTACCAAAGAAACCAATCAATAGCAAGGTCGTTGACTTACGTAATAGAAACCGTGACAGCTTTCTTTAGCCAGAATTATTTGATTTTAAGCTCTTTTAAATCATAGATACCTATCTCGGCGGGTAAAAACTAGTTCAAAGTCAGCAGTAAAGACGAATACTTTGTTCTAGTGTCTTAACTGTGATCTTTTCCCACTGGGATGTCGCATGTTTAAATCTATCACAATATCTAACATATTTCGGAGATGGTAGATAAGATCTGGGGTAAAAATACCACTCGCATCCCATTCAAGTAAACCTCTCACTTTTAACCATTTTGGACACCACATGTTTTATTATGACTCTCCTTTTTATATGATTATGTTATAGTTAATACCCGCCTCTTTTATAAATTGCTTAAAATTCACACAATTTTTAGTCAAAAATGTAATGGTAATATCGATAATAAGATAAATAGTGTTATAATAAGGTAGCAGAACAAGTGCAATTGCTCACTGGTATTCTTGTTTATGCTTTTGGTTGGTACTCCAGCCCCCCCACACCCCCTCACCCTCTACTGGGCTGCTATTAGTCCCCCTACAATTAGTCGCGGGTTATTAACTATTCTCTAATTATACGACCTACACAGCATTAAAGCCTACCAAATACGGTCTCGTATTCCTCCCCATTTGGACTGTGTAATGCCATACATGGCAATACACAGTCCGAATACGAATAAATACGGCATCGTATTCGGCAGACTTTCCCGCTGTGATTAACCCTTACTATTTACGAATAATGAAATGCCACACCTAAGAATTTCAATATGTTGGTCAATCTAAAAGAGGAGGAAGGCAATTTGGTAGCAAATTTTTGTATTATCATATTGTATTATTACTGTCCTGGCTTTCTGTTTCTGTAAGAAAGTCCAAATATTACGACAAGTACCCATAGCCATGCAACTGTATTTAGTAAAGGTTTAAAAAAAATTTGGTCATGGTCTGTTTGGCTGCCATTGCCCTCCTTTTGGCCCCCTGTTCATATAAAATGATAGTAAAGCATACCAAAGCAATAGCTAGAAGACGTCTGCCTAATGGACACACGACATCGGAACAACGTCGCAACAACGTCATAACGATGTCCCGACGTTGTTCCGACGTAGTATGCGATAGGGTGATTATGATAATCGGACAGTCATTCCACGTGATGAGAGTTTACTTGGAGAGCAACAATCTACTATTATCTATCAACATAAAAATCAATGTCGCTCCCAGGTTCAACGATTGCAGAAAACCAATCAATTACAAGTTCGTTTGCAACTTTGACTGTTTTACTCTTCAGTGTCACACAACAGTTCCGGCAATGTTTTGTTTTATTTTGAACCAAGATGACGAAGAATAGTACTATGTCTTATTAATTAGGCGATTATTCTTCCATGTGTAAGAATTAAAAAATATTTCGAATCAGTGCGATGTATTCATACTTATTATATAAAGAAAATAGAGAGATCCTTGATTATATCAAATATGAAAGTGATTATGTCATAATATAAATGTTTTTGTTACAAATCTACTTAGGGTTTTCTTATATGATCACGGTGTAAAAGCGGATTTACACTAGGCGATTATTTTTTGCAAGAAACCAAAAGAAGACATTCGATTGAATGAAATTCACACCATACGGCAATCTTAAAAGAAAGCCGAATATCGTCCCACCAAGGAAGTTTCTTGGTCCCACATACCTTCGTGTACGGACTGTTTATCCCCGTACA
>JAULBZ010000087.1:19301-43776 GCA_032360805.1 Neoturris breviconis
CCCCCCCCCCCCCCCCCCCCCCCCCCCCCCCCCCCCCCCCCCCCCCCCCCCCCCCCCCCCCCCCGGAAGCGGGTGAAAGCTTGCCTCCGTCATGAGAACTTTGATTTATTAACTAACCCCCGCTATCAGTTAATACCTCCCATAATTACAGGTTATCTTGACCTCGTCATTAGAACTGCAAGTTATTAACTATTATTAACCCGTCAGTAGAAGTTCGGTTTATTGCATTACACGTATTTTATTTTATAAGAAATAGCTTTATAAGGAACAGTTCTGAATTTAGGTCAAAAATAAAAAACACAGAACTGAAATTTACAAACGGTAAGAAACAACCATATCATAGATTTTTAGTTGTCACAAAAGCAGAATACGTTAAACAAACCATTTCATTTCGTATCTTTTGCTAAGATATTATGTTTTTAGCAGTACATACAGTTGTCACTTTGATAATTTAAGAAACAAATAAGAAACTTGAATTCCAAAGTTTTGGTAAAAAATAAGAAACACCACTTCTCATTGAAATCGTAAGTTTCTTATAAAAAAAAATACTCTGCTCTTATTCCACCCCCTTCCGCTTAATAACTTTTAGGAAATCAACAATAAAATAAAGCAGTCAACTCGCTAAAAACCTAACATTTACGTTAAAAGTACAAAGCTCAAATACACGAGAAGTTAGAATACGAAAAGTTAGAATAAGTTAACTAATAGACTAGTCAAGCAATTACCGTCACCCAAAGCCAGCCGACTAATCAAGCCATTACCTGCTACCCAAAGCCTGGAGTTAGCGATAATAAAGTATCATTGGTATCATGTTTATTTACTAATTGTAGAAATTCTCCCCTCCCCCCGCTTATTTCTACCCACCCACTGTGGACATACAATACTGAATCAATGTTGGAACAGCGTTAAAACGACGTCGCGACGTCGTGCTAACGTTGTTCTGACGTCGTGCACCGTCAAGGAAATTGGTTGTGTAGTAATATGTACGAAGAAACTAATTAAATAATGCGGATCTCCATTAGGCAAATTCGTTTGCTTGAAATCTAAATGAAGCCATTACATTAGTTGAAAACGACGTCACCTGTCAGATGACGTCACTTTCAACCATTGTCATGGCTTCATTTTAGAATTCGTACAAGATCGTTGACCCATTGGTCTACTATATGATTTCATCAGCAGAAACCATGACATGATATTATCAGAATGCTTAGATGTTGAGTAATAGATAATATCTGTTAACAATTAAGTCGCTAAAAGATGACGTAATGATAAGGAAGAAATGGTTGCGATTTAACATAATTATCAATGTAGTTCATAGTCTCTTTAAGGTTGATTTCCACGTGGTGAATTTCTACCAATGAGATGTCTTCTCTTGGCTTTCGTGCAGAATTCTCCGCCTAGTGAAAATTAACCTTTAACGTTTTTTCAATGTTGATGACATCGGGAAACCGTTTGGATTTTACTGTCCACTAATTATTGACATGTACGTCCGTGAGATTGAAGAGAATGTTTGAAACTTTTTAGACCTCAAAACGACGTCTTTTCGACGCTAATAAGACGTCATAAAACGACTGATATAAGAATATATATACATATATACACTTATACACTAGAACATACACTAGAACATTTTGAAAACAAAAGAAAACATAGCAGAAAAATAAATTGTCTATAAGTTTGTTTGTAGACCATCCTACTTTATTTAGTTTCCTTTAGATTTATTTACTTGAGTTCTTCTTATCTCTTGCATTCCAAATCTTGTTCCTGAACTGGTAAAAAGTGGGATGTCCAGCCGTGAAGGAATACCCCATTCCGGAACCAGCTCCGTAAACAAGTAGGATGTTCAGCCGTGTAGGAATACCCCATTCCGTAACCAGCTCTGTAAACAAGTAGGATTTTCAGCCGTGTAGGAATACCCCATTCCGTAACTAGCTCCGTAAACAAGTAGGATGTTCAGCCGTGTAGGAATATCCTATTCCGGAACCAGCTCCGTAAACAAGTGGGACGTTCAGCCGTGTAGGAATACCTCATTCCGGAACCAGCTCCGTAAACAAGTAGGATGTTCAGCCGTGTAGGAATACCCTATTCCGGAACCAGCTCCGTAAACAAGTGGGATGTTCCGCCGCGTAGGAACCAGCTCCATAAACAGATTTTTTATATTATCATATAAATAGACCTATTCACAAATACATGAAAACGATGGGCTACCTACCCAAAGTAGAACTTGTTGCAATACAAAAACTTCCATTGACAGTGCCATAGCATAATAATTTTGCCATAACCTTTTTTTCTATTAATAGTATTAAAATTTGGTGACTTTTCCTAACTTTTCCTAAGGATTGGGATTAAGGATATTTTTTAAAACTATTTTGGTTATTTTTCCAAGGGTAACTTAATCCTAAACAGGGTGTAATTTTTTAAAAAATAAAAGATAATGTTAAAACAGTCTCTGTTGTTACTAGGCTATCTTTTCAATAAGTAAATAGTATTTATGGAAAGAATAAATGAAATATATGAACTTTTTGAAAATTACAGGTCAAATTGTATATCATACAGACCAGACAGTATATTGTTTGGATTTCGTTTCGTGGAACGGAAAATTGTCCGCAGAACAGGAACATATTCCCTTCTAGGGATGCGCATTTTCCATTCGGTTTCCGTTCCGCGGAAAATTTCCTGAAGTGGAAAACGGCCCTATCAACGTTCTTATAAAGTATGACAAAACAAATGACCAAAAGGCGCTAGGGACGAGATTGTCCTCATACAAAGAATCATTAAAAATATATATAACTAAAAGTGATAATTAAAAGTGCTTACCTGCTATAGGAATCCAGTTTTATACAGAACGCCACAACATTTATGAAATCTAATATTATATGAATATGTTTTATTTCCCACCACACTTTTTCTTTCTTTTTAAGAGTAGCTAAAACGTTTTTCTATAATATAGCTCTATATATATTATATGAAGAAAAACCAATATCCTGTCATAAATATTCCACCTTCTCACAAACTGATGATATACAGTACAGAAAAGTTACGATTATAAAGGAAATCATTATATAGAAGATATGAACAGAAATATAGGTTTGCGGTTGCTCGAATTCATTATGGATGGAAAAAAGTAAAAGGATGGAAATCTAATTTAAACGTATTTATTTCAAAAAGCATTCATCTAATTAATTTTTTATTATTTCATAAAAAATTT
Source organism: Neoturris breviconis (assembly GCA_032360805.1). NCBI lineage: Eukaryota > Metazoa > Cnidaria > Hydrozoa > Anthoathecata > Pandeidae > Neoturris > Neoturris breviconis. Next base: position 22,510 of record JAULBZ010000087.1, read on the forward strand.
CAATGAAAGTTTTTATCAAAAATATATTTCAAGATGTTTAAATTTGGACTTATAAATATTTAATGACGATGCTTAACTATTGTGAATACATTTGACCAGTCTATAAGGAAACCAAACGTAATCTCTTTCTTTTGACTTGGTTAATATGTTTGAAACGACTCAATATGGATTTTAACTTGTAATTTTTTAATCCTGAACTAGAAAACCTCAGCAGGCGTCCAATTGGAAACCTGTCGTTGAACTAGTTTCTACCTTTTCCCCTTATCACACACACGAAGATTTTACGCAAATAAACGTCATGTATCTACTGAAATATTTGTTTTCCAACCAAGTATAAACGCGTTATAGGTATACTGGAAGATAAACCCAGCATTAACCTCGATCCGAGCGCTTCTTCTCTAGCGTTAAACGTCAAGAGAGAAGAAGCCCTGGGAACGAGGTTGACCCAGCATTAAAGACTACTGAGTACCGACCTGTACAGATTCGTGTCCGGACTGTTTATTTCCATACATGGCAACACACAGTCCGGACACAGAATTGTACGGGTCCGTATTCGTTGGCCTATCACCAGATTGTGAGAAAACATGAGTTCTTAACTTATTCCGGCTTTACTTGTCTTTTTGAAGATGAGAAATAAGCGGTACAAATTTTGTTGTGGTTTACTTATCAATATAAATAGTTTATTTTCTTTAAATCATTGATAACCTTATTTATAGTTCTTAATGATACTTTCATGACAGAAAAATTCGCGGTTTTTGCGATTCTGGGATAATCTGAGCTCGCAAAGTTTAACTTTATTCGCGCGAAGTTTAATTCGGTATTCATAATGTTTAATCTGATAGCTACTGAATTGCGTGTATCACACATGTATCACAGACGCAACTTATTGTTTAAACGACTTCTTTGATAACCATGCTATAATGTTTCTGACCATGTACGTCCATGTTCTGACAAAGTATCAAAATATTAACTGCAGCGTGAAATACGCCGGCGAATATTCAGTATTTTGTAGTTGCCCCTCCTTCAAACTCTTTTCATACTTTTTAACTTTTAAACGAATGCCTTATAGGATTAGAAATTTTGTCACTTGTCCTAAAATTTATCTAGGATCAGTTTGGTAAGTATATTGGTTTATTGGTAAATAGTTTGGCAGGTGGTGAATCAAAAAAATAATTGTGTTAAAATGTTTATTGTGTTGTGTGCTGACCTACATTTCTGGAAAGTTTAAACGGTCATGGAGAGGCTATTCAGAGCTTTCCAAAGTCCAGCATGAATATGGTTGATATTTATCACTACTTTTTATGGTGCTTAAGCAATATACGTAGTTTTTCGAGCGAAAAACAAACATTTTTTTATTTTTTTTACCACCTGTCATTAATTAGTTGCTAACATGAGAAAATTACTACTAGTTAGCAGATAAATTTATTCAAAAATGTTAACAAATGACCAAGGAAGCACAAACTTTTTCAAAGTTCTCAGTAGCTAAAGACGCTTGATCTAGAGCTAGAGAATTTTCTCATGTTCTGCATTGCGATAATCACCAGTGGTAGCTCAAAAGAAATAGGTTTGTTTGATTCGAAACGTTATGCTGAATTTATTTCTGATGATTATTTTATACGAAAAGTTACTTGTGAGATGTTGTTACATCAAAATTGTATACTCATAGAAAATGCAAAATTCCGTACCCAAGATAAGCTATGACGTCATAAGTATAAAACAATAGGACACCTGCTAATTATTTTTTATAGAAGGTAGATTATAGTTTGAAGTACCTTTGGTGAAGATTTGAAATAAATAAATGCAGCCGTGCTCTCAGAGCCCCCTAACAGGCTAAGGCCTAATAGGGTTAATGCCCCTCCCCCCAGATTTCCAGAGCCCTAAAAAGACCAGTAGAAATAGGGTTAAGTGGTTAAGGTGAAATAAAAAGAGAGCGTGATACAAGTGCCTGGCTACGAAATTATTAAGCTAACTAAATGATGCTGTTAGTAGAAAAATGACAAAAGAATTGATTCGTAGCTACTTTATAAAAGAAGGAACGATCTACAACAACTTAAATTGATCTAAAAACATCTAAAACTACCGAAAACCAGCCACAACAACATAAAACTAAGAATAACCAATCAATAGGCAGAATAGTCTTTTGGGGCAAATTTTGGCCAAAAATGAAAAGTTTGATGAAAATTGGTACCTGGCGTAATATGATGGGTACCTGACCAATTTTGATGGTGCTGGATATATGATTTGATATTTGATTTTCACCACCTGACAGAAATATAGTTGCTAGGGGAAAAGTATCACTAGTTGCCAATTTTTTTATCAAATGGATCCTACAATCTCCCACATGAATTATGAGACTACCATCACCTCCCTAATTTCAAAGTTGATTGGTTTCTCTTTGGCTTTCCAGCAAAAAAACCCGACAACATTGAGAGTAGGGGGGAGGGGGGATAGTAGAAATCTTAAATAATCATACATTACTATTATTAAAATTGAAGTCTGAACATATTTTGTGGGAGATTGTCTGAGAATTTGAAGGCTTGGTAATTTTAGAGAAATAAAAACAAATTTGATTAGAAAGCATTCAAACTTTGGATTTTATTGTAAACAAACTCAAGTCACAATATAACTGACTGACTTTTCATATAACTGGCTTTTCATATCACCTGTGGCGGAGTGTTTTTTGAGTACAGTTTTCAGCTTTGCAGCTGGAAAGTGTACTAAAAAACCACTCCTCCATATGTGATGTCAGACCGTTCGGCTTGCAAACTGCCTTATAAAATTCATAAACTTTAGTAAACAACCGCTTTATAAAACCAAAGGCATACATAAACTTTTGTAAAGAAACTGTTTTAACGAAAACTAAAAGCTTGCGTAAACTTTAGTAAACTAACCGGTTTGATAAAAATTGAAAGCGTACGTAAACTTTAGTAAACAAACCGGCTTGAAGAAAATTAAAAGCTTACGTAAACTTTAGTAAACAAACCGGCTTGACGAAAATTAAAAGTTTGCGTAAACTTTAGTAAACTAACCGGTTTGATAAAAATTGAAAGCTTACGTAAACTTTAGTAAACAAACCGGTTTGATGAAAACTGAAAGCTTACGTAAACTTTAGTAAACAAACCGGCTTGAAGAAAATTAAAAGCTTACGTAAACTTTAGTCAACAAACCGGTTTGATAAAAATTAAAAGCTTACGTAAACTTTAGTAAACAAACCGGCTTGAAGAAAATTAAAAGCTTACGTAAACTTTTAGTAAACAAACCCGGTTTGATGAAAAACTCATATAAAAGAAACCGATCAATTTCAAGCTCGTTTAGGGTGAAACTCATTTAGGGGTCCATCTAAAGGCTACCTATGTGAGATAGCTAGCTATCTATGCTGGCTAAACTATTTTTGCAGTTGAAAAGAGAAAAGTTATGTTAATTTTATATATATATATAGTGTATAATATATGGTGTATATAGTTTCTTGAACCAACCTCTTGTTTTCTGTGTTTATGATTGCTCTGAAATGTACTGTAGGTGTCATGTCAATTTCTGAGGAAAAACTGTGGTCCTTACCCCCAAAACCCCTTTTTAATTTTTTTTCAATTTTCAGACAATCTCCCACATAAATTATGAGACTACCTCTTCCTTCCAAACCCCCCCCCCCCCCCCAAAAAAAAAAAAAAAAAGAAAGAAAAAAAAGTTGATTTGTTTCTGTTTGAATTTCCAGCAACAAAACGACAACATCCAGAGTAGAGGGGAGGGGGAACAGTTTAGAAATCTTAAATAATGATACATTTCTATTATTTAAATTGAAATCTCAACATATTTTGTGGGAGATGGTAGATAAATTGTATGAAAAGTCCCGAAATATTTGGTCATATCAGCCTTTCGTTCGAAATTATGAAAACAAATATGAGAGCTAAAAATGTTCCGATATTCATCTTTCGGACAACTTTCAAGTTAACCCTATTTAGACCGGGATAAGGCAGATCCCGCCTGGGTGCCAGTTTTCTTTGAATAACCACAGGTTTCTATGGAATAACTTTTCTTGTGTACGGGATGAAGTCTTGGAAAACTCTGTCATTTTTAGTATAATTCTAATTTACAGATGCTAACATGGTTTATACAGATATTCTACAAAGAAAATACCTGATTTTCCCTAATGTTTGCATCTTAATTTACATTAAATTTCCCTGATTTTCCTGTCGTTTTATTTTTTCTTTTAAACAGTATTTTAAACAGTCGGAAAAAAATGCTCGTACAGTTGCCACATAAAGATACAGAAACATTGGCAAATAAAATGCCAGATTGGATTTACAAATTTCCTGATTTTGAATGAAAATTTCAAAATTTCCCTGATTTCTCCGATTCTTCATAAACCCTGCAATAAGATATTGTTTCATCCACTCATTCAGTATTTATCATATAGGCTTCACGTTCAGTAATGACTATTTGCATCATTACAATTATAACGTCACCTTGTCATGACGTCATTTATTAACCTATTCTATTTTCATTCCGACAAAATTACATCGTTATATGGATACAACAGTAATAGATTTGGTAGGGTATCAATTTTCATCAAATTTAACTCATATTTGCCCAAAAAAAGTGGAGTCAAAAATTTGAAAAATGAAAAAGGAAAGGTAGGCCATTCGCATTTGTTCTCTGGAATAATAAATATTATATTTACCTATTTCGTGTAACTTACCCAACGTAACTAGTATTTCCATCCGTGTTTTTATTCTCGTTTGTGTCCACTTTAACACTAATATATAGAGGCTTTTTCATGTACGTTGAATACATGTAATTAATTAGCTCTTGATGGAAGAATTAGAAAAACATAGGCACAATTTAAATTTTGCAAAAATATTTGCTGACGTCAACATTATTTCAGCTACCTTATTTTTAATTGGCTATATCTCAGGAACAAAAAGAGAGTTTTTTATTCTGTTTTCACATTTTGAGCACGAAATGATGCGCCTTTTGTTAAATTATCAAAAAGAACTTAGGATCTTAGGATATTTTGTAAACTCGGCAAATTATGTTGTTCCAAACAGCGTAGTACCCAGGCTTTTGGAACAAATTCAAATTTTCGCACCATTCCTTTTGCTAATCAAAATTATAGACTTTTTCTCTAAGTTGAAATTTCGACTTTTTGCAAAAATTTCACTTTGTCTACAGTATTATATTCCGGGATTGTAGGTCAAGTGGATTTTAAAAATCGCGTCAATTTTATTAAAACATACTGCTCCTTAGAAGAAGAGGTGTGACAATAACTTTGATAGGTTTGGGTAAGGCCACGTCAATTGCAGTATTTCTCTCAATAACAATCTGTTACAATATTTTGTCTCTTTAATTATTATACACGCTATGTTTCCAATTTAACACTATTAACACTAGGCTTTCTAAGGGCTCCTCAACACTAGAGAGAGAGGGGGGAGTGAGGCGGATTCTGCACCCTAGAGATCTCCGGATTGCTTTGGTATTACACCATGAAACTTGGCACGATATTAGTACCAACTGGAATAAACATTTTGGGAGGGCAAGCGGAATCCGCCATTCACTAGTGTTAATATGGTTAACATGCTGTATCTAGGACTTTCCCTGCATTAACTACTCCACTATCGCCAATCATGTCGTCTTCATCAATAGTGATAATGCTTGAGCGTTGAGAGTTTTTAAATTCTTCGTATGTAGGATTTCCTATGCATGAAAATCTTTTAATATGATTCTTTCCATATCGTATTTGTTTTCGTTTCATACTCATGGCACGTAACGTACTAGTTCGTTCCACTTCGTGCCTTTCCACTAAGGCATTTATGTTTCGTTGGAACGAATAGTAGAATGACTTAATGTCATCTAATACCAACAGATCCTCTTCCATTTCTAATACTAGAAGAATAATTAATATAAATATTAATTTATAGAACAGCCTGGAATCTAAAGGGACAAAGTTGCAAATTTGAGTATTATAAACCTATTCACAAATACATGAAAACGAGGTGTTGACTGCTCAAAGTAGCAATAAAAGTTTTCATGTATTGATGAATAGGTCTATATAGCTAATAACAGTGTTATCTTTAAGTTATTTTTTAGAATTTATCTATAGTTTTAGTTTCGTCTTGAAAATAAATAATAAATAAATAAATTAACATACTTTGTAACATGTGATGTTATTTTTATGAATTTCATTGGCTTTTTTACTCTAGAATCTACCGAAAGATTTCGTATGAAATGTACAGTCCGTATATAGGCGGATTCCCACAAGTAGAATTATTTGCTGAAGCGAAATATTTTTCCCCAAAGGTATATTTTGATTTCCACGTGACGAACCTTTAGGCGCTTAATTTTTAAATAACAACAGGTGATACAATAAGAAGCCATTTTGATTTGATGTATATAATCACTAGTGAACATCAAAAAACAACGAGTTCTCATTGGTCATAATTTTAATATTTAAATATTTCTCTGCAAAAACAAACTCCATAAACTCCATTTATTTCGCCGGCGAATTCGCTTCCTGGATATCCACCTTATGGGATCGTATATTGGTGGTTGTCCATGCTTCTTTTTTTAAAATCGCTCCAATTTCATGTAAAGATTAAAAATATACCTGCTTCAGTTTTTTCCGGTTTCACAACGCTTTTACATTTCCACCACCAACTAATAAGTCCAGCAATGAAGAATAGCACGAGTAAGAGTAACAAGATGGAAATTGATTTCTTCAGTGTTGTAGATTCTGGATCAAATATTGATTGTTCTACTGCCATTTTACGAGGCTAAGAGAATGACAGCGTTCATATTTAATGAGTTTTAAGTTATATAGACTTTTTCACAAATACATGAAAACAAAGCGTTGGATGCTACTACAAACTTAGTAATATTTGTGCAGCAATTACACATTAAAGTCTGACAGCTACCATATTAATTCTGACACATAGTTCCCATAATTCATTAGAGGAAATGGAATAAGCAATTTCCTACTATAAATCAGATTAGAACAAATTGAGTTGCGCAAAATAATTTCAAGGTTACCAAAAATTTCAAAACTTTTTTTTATAAATGTAATTCCAAGGTTGTAATAAGCATCGAAGATACCATTCACAGCTTAAAAGACTACCGAACACAGTCTCGTTATTTCCGACTGTGACACAGTCCTTATACGGAAATATTCGGGAGCATATTCGTCATTCTTTCATGCTGTAATTTTGTTTAGGGTTTATTGGTAAAACCTTCTTCGTAAATCTTATTATAAAATGATAGAAATTTCAGCACATAACGTCCTGAGCGTATGTTATCACATATTACCCCCAGTTACCAAAAAAGTGTTTTTTTCCAAATCTTTTAGCCCTATAAGCAATTATTTCAAAAGTTATTAAAAAAGGTTTAACCCTATTTGGTATGGAGGGGGGGGGGGGAGTGGCACGTGCCAGCGGGATTTCTTTTTTATCATAACTTCTGAAGAAATGGCTGTTATGAATAGATATTTGGGGTTTTCCTTGGTAACTATGGATAATTTTTTCTTAGCAACATAACTTAGCAACAAAACTAATTTTGGTGTATAGTTTTTTTTGCACTACCTGTTTTGGTCTTGATTGCGTCATCATAAGTATTGACGTCATAAAGAATTATTGTGTTGAACTAACTTTAAAAACATGTTTCCAGCAAAAGTTATGGAGGGCAGGTACATTCAGAGCATCAAAAAGCCCATACGAAATAGGGTTAAGATGGGGGAGATATAGGGTTAAACGACAAACCGACATGTTCCATTTTAAAACCAACCTGTTTTTACAGGTAAAGTAAGGACGGAATCTCATTTTTTTTTAAAAATAATTTTATGTACTAATTTATGTAACTAATTTATGTATTAATAGGGGGGTTAACTTGCGTTCGATTACTAAAATATATATGAGACTTATTTTATTATGCTCGTTAATTTTACCTCCCGAAAAAAAGAAGTATGGAATGACTGTCAACATATTGAGACTACAGGTGACAGATAGGTGACAGACAGGTGACAGACAGGTGACAGACAGGTGACAGAAAGTACAGAGTCCCCATGCCTAAATCGTCCTCCACACCTCCGGACGAAATAGGGTCAAAGAGGTGGGAAGTTAATTCCAATTTGATTTATTGCATAGAAAGCACATGTAATAAATCTTGCAAATCAATGTCAACGAGGTCAATTGTCTTTATCCAAACATCTACATCTAAAATCAATGACTGCCATTACTTTCATTTTATTAGATATTGTATGTTTCTAGTTAACGTCCCCTCTCAATTAGAAGAATTAGAGGATTAAGAATAATTTGGCGTTAAATTGGGTTTTAGAGGTGGCGAAGATGGGTGTTATTTAGAGCATTAACATAATAAATTACCTCCATTCTTAAGGTGCTGTTCTCCACAATAGTAAGTATACGTTCTGCATTTACTCTTATAAAATCACGACATTCATCTGCAATATTTCTTAACTGACCAGACAAAACAAATCCATAAGTACGTGGGTAAGTTATCAGATCTGCTATCCTTAGTTGTGGATGAAGAAACTCTTTTTTATAACTACCGGCAGAATATGCATCTAATAAAACACCTTTAACTTCAGATTGGATCAAAGCAGAAGATAGTTCCTGTATGGTATTGTATGGACGTCCTATAGAATCAAATGGTAAAATGAAGCATTGGGATTGAAATCAATGGTAATGCAATTGGCCTAATATTTTAGGGACCATCTCAAAGTTTCGCTCCAAAACCGACTTCTTTGGTAGGGTTAAATCAACTAAAATTGGCAAAATTCAAAAATAATAAATCTGTGCAAAGTGTGTTAGGTCAATGAGCTTGCAATGGATTTGTTTCTTCAGTACGAAGAAGTCAATCCATTACAAGATCCTTGACTCACTGCTCTCCTCTGTATATGTTATTTTTGAGACGGACCCTTATGTTATGGAAATAAAAAGCCAGACTTAAGACATACGCAACAAATATTTACTTGTGTTAACTTTTCCATTTCTTAGAGTACCAAGTTTCTGTTCAAATGATGAGGACAATGCTCCAATCTTAAAACAAAATAAAATCTTAAAATCATTCCAGAAGTAATGTAGCTACAATCTATGTAGGATATTTATACGCGCAGCTACAAATACGGCATTAATCTCTTCACCACAATATAGATCTCGCTCTTGATTAAACACAATTTTAAATAAATATCAAAATTTACGATGAAAGTTGCCATTAACATTCTACATCTGCTAACATATTGTTTACGCTTTTCATTTTACTTCATGAATAGCTTCCCTAAATACAATGCATATGTAGAAATTGGTGGGTTTGAGACGTTTTATTGCCTGAATTTCCGATATCTCTGATTTTTACTCATTATAGATAGGCTATTAATCCTGAAGAGCTATGCTTTACCTCTCAGAATGAATTCACAGTAAGTTAAAAACATTGTCCAGTATTATTGTATTTACTTTTGATCAGGGCACATATTCTTTTTGAATAGGAAGTAAGTAAGCGAGTAAATAAGTAAGTAATCGGAAGTTTAATTTCCTTAGGGAATCCACATCAGTTAGTGGTTCTTCCTCTTCTCCGACTGTCAACTAGTTTACTCGCCGCTAGAGATACGTGAAAACATTGCTCTAACTTGCCCTAGGCCAGCATACGGTCAGTCGATGGCTCCTAACGGACTGAGTACGCTGCATTTAAAGCGTATCGGAGTGGAGTATCGATTCCAGTCTCCGCAGCGGGATTTGAACCCCGACTGCACTCGTGAAAACCGAGCGGTACATACCACTACACCATCGCCGCATAATAAATCAACAAAATGGAATATTCTGATGACGTCATAGCAAGAAATGCTGATGTCATCAGAAAATTAATATCATTTTAAAAAGATCTTGTTATAGACAAAAAAAAGTTTTAAATAGTTTGATTGCCGTATGTGGCAATATGCAATCTATATATGACAGCACCGTATTCGGTAGTCCTTCACGCTGAGCAAATTTGAACACTTACTTCTGTGCCATATATGATCACTTTAGACGCTTGACGCACAGTTATTAAAGTGGTAACAATGGATCCAGTAACCAATGCACACATAAATATAGAGGTAAACATCCACATTAATGCAAAAATGCGTCCACATATCGTTTTGGGAGTAAAGTCGCCATAACTAAAATATATGGCAGAACTGTATATATAAATAACCGTAAATGCCGGCATTTGTTACACCTAATCCGCATAACGACGCACATAAGTTATCTTTGTTTTACAGTTCTTATATTACAATTTTATGTATATAAACCTCTATAATATATATAAACCTCCGACAAATGGAACGTTCGTTTAGCAGAATCACCTTTTTCAGTACCTAGGGAATTTTATCCGCTTAAGTAGCTATAACTGATTTGGTGTTCTCCATTAATTGAGCAAATGTATTTTTACTCTTAAATTAAAAAAAAACATAATGCCAAAATCATTTGTAATAGACATTAAGGATGCTATGGACAGATTTCATTTAAGTGGAATATTTCCTAAGGAACCACTTTCTTTGAAATGCTTCGTTAAAGTTTTATTGAGCATAAGCAACCACGCATATAATGGAAAATAAACCTAAATAAAAAATAAGTACAGCATGAATAGCTATTCTGGTCTCTTCATATATAAAGTTCACATTACATATGGTAATAGAATATAAATTATATTATTATATATGTAAAGTTCCAATAATACAGCATTGTTCTATACCCTTCCCCCCCCCAGATTTTCAGAGCCATAAAAAGCCCAGTAAAAATAGGGTTAACAATATGTTATATTTTTAAAAGAATTACTCCCTGTTCTGGATTAAGTTACCCCTGAAAAAATAAACAAAATATTTTTTAAAATTATTCTTAATCCCAATTCTTAGTAAAAATCAGGTAAAGTCACCAAATTTCAATACTTAACCTTTGATAGGAAAAAGTTATCACAAAATATATTAAAGTTATCACAGAATATGCCGCGGGCATATGACCCCTTTCCCTCCCCTCCCCTCCCCTCCCTCATGGCCAATACGGTTAAGGTAGTATTTACATAGTGTTTGAATAAGCGCATTTATTGCTCCATTTATAAGTATAAGCACGAATCAGAACAGTCATACCCAAGTGTTCCTTGTGTAACAAATGCCCAATACCATCCTTGCTGAAGACCTGTCAATACATCTGATGAAAAGTCAACTGCGAATGTTGCATGAAATCCTTCCTGAAACAATATAATTGATATTAGTAACTTCACGATACTTAATAGGATAGATAGACCAAAAAAGGTTTTAAAACAAAAGCAGATGAACATCCACGACAATAGAATGATTATAATTACGACATATGTTTAACAAATTTGGGAATATTACCCAGCCGGCAAAAACCTGTTCAAAGTCAGAAGAATAACGTTAGAACAACGTTCTGTGAACGTTGTTCTAACGTTATTTTGCTGACTTTGAGCAGGTTTTTGCCGGCTGGGTAATGATATTTGTTTAACGCGCACTTACAATCAACCATACGGCAAATCCAGCAGCTAGCATCATTAAAAAGTTAAGCAGAATTAAAGGCCATATTCCAAAAACTCTTGTAATAACATCAAAAAGGTATTTATTTATTGATTGATCTTTAACAATCAAAACAACTCCTGGATGATCAATCAGTGGTAGGTATGCAAATCCCAAAACCTCGTTTAATGCTCTCTGACCAACAATTGGAAACGAAATATCAGTGAACCAATCAATTTCTTGCATCATACTTTCAATATTTGTATTTTGCGAAAATCCACCGCGACCGTTTCTACTCATATCAAGTGTCGTATTTGACACACCAGAAACACGAGAACAAGTACCGCATGCAAAATTGATCATCTCTTCAATGATTTGTGGAAATACTCCTGAAATCATGCCGTTGTGTTCTTGATTGATGTATGGCTTTATAGCGTAGAAGTTACTTGAAACGACTTCAGAACAGCGGCATGTAACTGAAAATATTAGTATTAATAAGATCTATAAGAATAACCCTGGAAAGGTCAATAGGATTTCAGGGCAGGCTTTTTTGAACATTTCATTGCCGGAGGGCGAATTCCACCCCCTCCATAACTTTTGAACGACTAATATTATAAGGATGAAACTTGTTAGGCAAACTGTGTGTCATGAAAGGAACAAAATGGTTGAAAACTTTTTTGCTGACGTCAGCATTCTTCTGATGACGTCACCACAAATATTTGAAATAGCATATTTTGCCCAAAATCCGTATATTCTTAGAAATACGATTAAGAGTTCTAAATAACATTTTTTAATTCTGTTTTAAGTTTAAGAAATAAATTTTGTTGTTGCAAATACCAAAATTATGGTTCGAAAATCATTCATTTATCATGATATCCGCTAAATATGGGCGAAATAGCACATCAAACGCGTGAAGATATAATTTTCTATTGTTTTCAAAGGATTGCATTTTCTCAAGACAATAGAAGGACAATAGCCTATTTTTGAACATCGTACGCAATTTTTATTAAGAAATTAAAAGTAGTTCAGAAGTTAAGTGCATAGGACATTTTTGCCTCTCTCCAAGATAAAATAAGCTACCCAAACGACCCTAGATAAATTAGGGATAAGATTGCTGGATGTATAACGCGTGAGACTGACTATCTGAAGAGTAGATACTTATAGTAACTATATTCACTGCTTGTTGCTTTATATGGGACTAGAAGGTTCGATAAAATAAACAGGTTAAAACTTACCGCATGCTACCATGGTTATTGAATTAGCGCACGGTGTCACGCTTATTGAATTTTTGCGATTTTGGCTGGTGCACATATTCGAAGAATGGGTTGATTAGATGGAGTGTGCTTATTAATAAAAGTCAAGAAAATGTATTTTGCACCGAATTAGATAAGTTTCTAAGTGCAACTATCAATGTTAATTTCAACACCAAGTCTAATGGAGCTGCAATATCCATGTCAGAAGAAAGAGCAGAAAATATATGAAGATATTTCATAAAAACAAATGAGAATGACATACTTGTGTAAGCACATGAACACCACTACAGAAGATCTGACAAAGAGAAGATTTAAAGCGTAACGGGAAAAAATAAGATTATCTTATTTTGAGGAGGAAGTGAACTTTGCCTGTTGTTTAGCGGGTGCTATTAATAAAAGGGTGTGCCTAAAAACAGTACTATCATGGTGCGCTTATTCCAAGGTTGGGATTATAGAAAGAGTGCGCTAATTCAGTAACATACGGTATATCTAAAAATCATACAGAATCAGAGAGCGGCATTCAGTAGAAAATCACTACCAGTGCTGAGAATGTGGAGTTCATTTTCTCAAAATACCTGCTTTTACAGTGCCAGGAATGCCGTCCCCATGTTCATTAACTGCAACCACCTGTATCTCATATTCAGTATTAGGGTTTAATCTCGTCATTGTCCATATTCGAATGAATGGATGAATTACAATTGTTTTTATTTGCGATTGTGTACGTGTAGTAGTAGCTCTGTATATGATCTTGTAATTGAGAATATTACCATGAAGGTTTTCCAACGGTGGATCTTTCCAGTTAACTGTTAAGGTGTCATGAGATCTAGTTACGTTTACCGTTATATTTTGTGGTGGAGCTGATGGAGCTAAAATAGATTTGAAGAATGTGAGGAAAAGTCAGCCCGAGCGCACATTTAACATATGTTATCAGAATAAGCCCCTTTACACTAGGTTCGTCGAGCGTTCTTGCTTTTATAATTAAAAACCATGTCCTGTGGAATTCAGAAACAGATGATGTTTGATATTTGGAAAGATGAATCCATGTTTACTTTCTTATTTAGAGGGATAACATCCCTGCGCTTTATTCATCAGCTGAAACATAAATAGCTTCTCTCATACATAAAAGGATTCGTGTCATTTGTGGTTTCATGAATTCTAAATAAATGATTATATCGCTATAAATTTTAGGATTGTTGCAAAAAATTATCATTGATCATTTTATAAAAAATTGATAACTAGGGATGATTTTTCCTTAACCAAACTTTAGACAGATGGTAAAATATGTAGAAAAATAAACAAACATTATTTCTCTCTTTTTTTAACTTAAAAAACGTTTGTGTGAGTAATATTATTTTCGCAACCTGTTTTACCTCGATGCCATCATCATGAGTAATTACGCTATCAAAAAAGATTTATGGTAAAATGTTAATTATATGTAGACCTAAGTTATTGCAAAATTGCAAAACAGAATGATTCTAACAAAAGTTATGGATAGAGGCATAAAGTACTAAAACGTCTGGACCTATTATGGTAAAAATCAAAGAAAGTTGAAGAAAAACTTACACGAATAATTAGTGGTTGCCATAGCCTTATCACATGGTCCATTTCCAACCTTATTGTATGAGCATACTTCAAATACATATGTTGTCACTGGAATCAAATTATCAACAATAAAATTGGAGCAAGAGAAGGAAATGTTCATAGTTTTTATCTTAATATCTGCCATGTAGATATTTATGATATTTCCAAGAGGATTCCCATTCATATACATCCGATCAACACGCACCCACTCAATAGATATATCAAATGGTCCCATAGTAGTAGCAGTTACATTAGCAGGAGCTGCATCTGGCACTACAAATTAACAACATAAAATATTACTGATATCAAATTAGCTATCATTATATTTCGCATATTATTTTGCCATTTTAGTTTTTAGAGAACAGGCCTTTTCTAAAGTAAATTTGTGTCCATTTTCAGGAAACTTAAATTTAGTCCAATAATTTAGGATTTACAATAATTTATTATCAAATTCGCCTAACAATACATAATTCCTTACATGTTTCCATTGTATATAGTTGCATATGTACAGATGCTAAACCCATTCCATTTGAAGTGTATGCGGCCACATGAATAGAATATTGTGTATTAGGTTTTAACCCAGTCAGATTTAACGATTGTTGTTTAGTCGCTAAAGGTTTTAATGGCGCTGACGGGTTTAACGTTTCTCGACAAAACACGATGTATCCTTCATGATAAGGGATATTTGACCACGATACTGAATACGAGGTTGCAGATATAGGGATGATACTGACATTTGTTGGAACAACAGTGGGAACTAAAAATACGAAGAAAAAATAATGATAATATAATACATCAATATAGAGGCTGTATGCGTGAATATCTTTGGGTACATATAAATATACATTTAATAGTTATTCGCCGTGGTACCTAATAAATGGATATGATCAGAATACGAGATGATATGGTGATAGGAAAATATAGATTAAAGATCATTTAACCCTACCATATTCATCCTGGGGTACTTTGGGTAGCATATTCATGTTGGGGAGACAAAATGCCTCCTATCTAAGTTTGGAATGAACAATGGTGAGGGTTTGTAACTTTGCAGAGTTATAGATAATCATAAAAGTTTTTAAAGAACCTAATTCT
This sequence comes from Neoturris breviconis, assembly GCA_032360805.1. Lineage (NCBI taxonomy): Eukaryota > Metazoa > Cnidaria > Hydrozoa > Anthoathecata > Pandeidae > Neoturris > Neoturris breviconis. Next base: position 37,942 of record JAULBZ010000087.1, read on the forward strand.
TTTTTGATGGCGTCAATATTTTGCACGCTTGAAATGAATGAAATGTATTAAACACCCCCCCCCCCATCCCCTCCTCCTCCCCCGGTAATATGAAGGCCAACAAAGCCCGGGTTTGATAGGGTTAAGGCCCTGTTCGTTTTAAACGCCCATGGTAAAGTTTAAAATATTTATTAATAACCATCCCAGCTAAGCGTCCTGGGTTAACATTAAAATACTCATTTATAAGTTTTAATTGCCAATGGAGCAAACAAACATTAGCAACCTCCTTGTCCTGTACTTATCGAATACGTGTTGTTGCCAGGTACCATTGTCAATTTACCAAATGAATATTCTAAGTCTATACTATCCTGAAGGTAGATCAGTTGAAATGAATCCAAATAGTTAAATGTAATTGATAAATTTGCAATGACACTTCCAGGTCTAAAGAAAAACAAAGAGTATACAAATTGAAATGAACTCTATAGCTACTAGAAACAATAATAGACAAAATTGAGACTGGTTATTGACTATAGATACGAATGGCGTTTCAATAAAGCATAAATTATATTAGGTTGATCACCATAAAAGGTTGTGAATGTAACATTAACATGTTTCATAACACATCTACCCCTTTATCCCTATTTCTATGACAGCTTATTTCGCCTTGTCTTATCCCAGGGTGGGTGAGGGAATTGCTTAAAGTATTTTTCTAAATATGTTCAAGTTAGTGTACTCTAAGTAGTTTAAAATAATGACGTGCACAACATAGCACGACAATTTCTTTATTGATCAATCAATTTTTGATAAGTTGATTGTTCCAGTTATCGATGTAAGTGGCAACTACAGATAGTTTCTCAGGGGCAATAAAAACTATTCTAGCGTCTTTACTGCGGACCTTGAACACGTTTCCGTCCACTGAGTTATTTTTAGTTAGATTATATTTTAGTTACATCAAACATAGAACAAATCTTCTAGTCTTACTTTACATTATGAAGTGTGACATCAGCAATACTGTCTGCAAAATCATCTTTAAACATTTTAACAATCTGTAAGGTTAGAGTTGTATGAGTATATTTCCCTTGCTACATAATAATACATACCAGATAGTGATAGATGGCCTTGATGGCCTTTAGCTTGCCTAAACTTTAGTTGCGGTTATAGCGTGACATTTTCGGCACAAGCATTAAAAATAACATATTTTGGTCTGTATATTTTTAATAATAGAATGAAGCATTACCTGTATCCTGGTAGTAAACGAAAACAAAACACCAGTCGCTTATTCTAATTGTGACTGTGTATCATGTTTAACTTTAGTCTATATCTCTAGTCTATTTTGCAATATTGCAATATTGCAATAAAAGCAGGATAAAACTGTCTACAAATTCAATACCCATATAATCGAGTCATCGCTCGAAGTGAGGAACCTCGATTGACACACCTATTTTGGCAACAATATAACTTCATAGAGTACTAACCTCTGTTTTTATTAATTTTTGTAGATCTTCAAATGCATTGCTGGAAGTGTTCTGGTACTCTGATTTAGGTTCCAATTTAAAGTTTACAACACAATGAACTGTAACTTCTAAAAAAGAGAATAAATCGTTTAGAATCAGAATAATTACGATGCGACAATTTATTTTTAGCATAATACACTCATTGTTTGTTCTTAGCATACAGTTTATAAATAAACTAACACTACTAGGAACTATATTACATTAATATGTAATTGCAAAATGGAATTCAGGAGAAAGTAGTGGGAAGTAGAGAAGAATCTCCTAATTGCATGCAAAAAACGGGGGCTTTGCCAGATAAAAACAGAAGCTAAATGTTTCTATACTGGACTCAAGGAAATGTACTGATACGCAAATAAAGAAATTTAACAAACAAGAAGAACGGGTGTGAACCAGGTTATCAGGACGAAACTTCTTTAAAACATTTACGTAAGTTTTAAATATGATGACGAATCTACAAGTGCAAAGATCTAATAAAATGGGCCAAGTTTTGGATTGAGAGATCGATTATAGCATAGACAACACACCGTAAAATACCACCAAATACGTACTTATTCTCGCATAGGACTGACAACACACAGTCCATGTATAGAGAGACCACATTCGGTAGTATTTTATGCTGTGCTAGATAAATATTTACTGGAACAGTTATGACTGTTGCAAATGATTTTTTCATCCAAATCATCAATACAATGTTCTTTCCCCCCATATAATGCTCTCGTGCATGTCTTTGTACGAAATCTGTGACCACCATTGCATGGTTTATTGCAAGAAGTCCAAGCTGTCCATTGGCTTACAAAAGCATGAACTGAAAATATGAGATTTTTTAGAAAGATCCAGTCGACTAAGTAGACAAATTGTATTAAATATCTTGCACTCTCTTTCATTATTTCTTATCTCCCGCTTGTATTGCTTGAATCTTAGCACGATCATATAGCATTATAATTTGAAGAATTTGAGAATATTTGTATATTTTAAGAAATGTAAAACATTAACCCTATTAGCACTAGAAGGGAGGCTCCCATATTATATTTGAAAACTTTTTATTGGAATGCAAGGCCGAAGATGAAATATTCAGAGTTTTAGTTTTTAAATAACATTTCCAAAAAAACAAATTCCGAAAATCCGTCCGTATCCCCCTTGCCACGTCTTTTTTGAAAGTCACCATTACCAATGTATATATAATATATATATTCACAAAAAAAAGATTTCCAGGTACTAATATCGTGCCAAGTTCTATGGTGTAATACCGAAGCAATCCTGAGATCTCTAGGGAGTAAGTGGCGGAATCCGTCCCCTCTCCTAGTGCTGAGGAGCTGCCAAAAAGCCTAGTGTTAATAGGATAAAGGGAAATCCTTTTAGCACGATGGTTTTAATGATATGAATTGTTAAAAAAAAAAAAAAAAAAAGCTACCGCTTTTAAAAGTCAAAATCCAAAAACGATTTTATGATCACTAAGAAACATTTTTGTGTCAGTTATAGTACTAATTATTCACAGCTATTTTTTTTTAAAAAAAACATCTAATAAACCTAAATAAATCATAATGTCCATAAGTTTTCCTTTCAAATGATACCAAACATGACCCAGTTAGAAAATTTCCGTAATTTGGTTATGTGACTGACCCACAGCTGTGCCACCTGTTACACCCAAATGTGTCCTAAAAGTAAGTATTTATAAACCAAATAACGCAATTACGAATGTATAAAAACAAAAGTCCTTATTTTGATCTCAGAATCAAAAGGCTGGTTACCATGGCAACAATCCATTTCCTGAAAAATGCGAAGCCCAATAGAAGTTTAGGAAAAATAAGTGAGGTGATCCACGTTATTTAAAAAAATTATAGAAAAGAGATTTTTTGAACTCCCTCAGTAGGGATATGGTTAAGAGACCTACCTGGACAATATTGTGGATGGCATTTGATTTCATCTTTTAAGTTTTCTTTAGGACAATTTAAACCACCATATTTTGGAATTGGATTATCACATCGACGTTTTCTGAACATTTGACCACCATCACATAATTTACTGCAAACTGACCATTCTGACCACATAGAATATCCTCCATGAACTTTAGAAAATGAATTGTAATTAACCCAGCTCAATTTTATAATACTGGTACAGCTACCTATAGACACTCTATGTTTAAAACCTCCATATTCATGAAAATTACCTACCTATCAGGTAGATATTTCGTAAATAAGTGGTTGATATTTTGAAAAAACTTAACACGAAATAAAGTTGATCATTATCATGAGTATTTACAATGTCACATGGCTTGCAATAAAAAAGCAATGGAATACTCTTTTTAATAAACCTTTTACGATTGGAAACTAAGGCATTCACGAAAAATTGCCTAATCACAATATTAAAAAAGGCCATTCACGAATTTTTTTTGCGCAAAATAAAGACCAGCAAGTCCGCGAAAATTTATCCGCGCAAAAATTAATCTCCCACAGTACTGTTCATGCGACATGGACTTACTTGGACAAACTTGTTCGCAACTTTTAACTTCTTGATGTTTACCAACACAGTAACCAAAGCAAGTTCTTTCTCTTATTTGAATTCCATCACATGTTGCAGAACATTCACTCCAAGGAGACCATGCTCCAAAACCAACATCCACTAAGAAGATGATAGCAGGTATACAAAACATGCAGAAATATATATGTACGTTTCTCCTGTTGTATCGAGGATCAACTACAGAAAATGTATTGAACCCACTGGGTTATAATTTGAGTGTCAACGTTAATCATTCGTCAAGAAATATAGGTTTATCTTATTATGTTGTCCCCCAACGGCCTCATACCCAGTCTTAAGAACAAATTCGAATTTTCGTGCCATTCGTCTGGCAATCAATATTATAGACTCTTTCTCTTAGTTAAAATGTTGACTTTTTGCACGCTATATATTCTGAAGATAGCAATAAAAAGTACCATTGTTATCATGTTTACTTGGTAAGTATAGCAACTTGAATTAGGATTGTACTTTGTATTAGGGTTAAAAAGACTTTACCTTTTAATTTGCAAAAGCATAATCTTCTATATTCATTAGGTGGGGGGCTAGAACACATAACTTCGTTTGGAACATCTTTATACTCAGCACATCTACCATATAAGCAATATGGGGCATATTCATTGTGCCATTTAGTGTTTGTAAGATCAGCAGTGTAATTAAGAATTACTTCAGAAAATCCATGGATAGTATTTCCAGTTTTTATATTTGGTGAGCATATAAGTCCTATAAACAATGCATGTCACAAAGACATGTTGATTAGGTATACAACTAGAACCGCTTGTATTTAGGCAAACGTAATGTCCCAGCGAAACGCGACGGTTTATAAACGCCAAGGCGGTGTTGTTTTGATGTTACGACGTCAAAACGACGTCTTTTCGACGTTGATAATCATGGAATCATGAAAGCATTTGGTACCCCTATAAACTACCCTGTCGGTAAAAACCTGCAAAATAACGTTAGAACAACGTTCTGTGAACGTTGTTCTAACGTTATTTTGCTGACTTCGAGCAGGTTTTTGCCGGCTGGGTAATAATACCAGACGCATACAACTCCTGGCAAACATTTAATGGTACAAGTACTCTCCTACCATTATTGTAATCATGTGACTTTTTGCTGACGCCAGCAAAAATTTGTAAAGTCTGAAAGGCTATTGAATTCTCTTTCGTAGTGGTGCAAAATAATTAAAAATGGCATCATCCGCCTGTTTGGGGCGCCAGATTTATCCAAATGTGTTGAACGATTATGACGTCATGGTATGACACGGCATCAAAGTTATTATCAGCAGTTTTTGTTTATTATGATAAGTAAGCTAGTGAAAGTTTCATTGTCGTATCAAATCTATAGTTATGACGTAATCATTTTATAAGGATTTCGTCACCTTAAAAACAAACTTTTGAATGGTGATTTCAGATATTGTGCTGATCTCCAGATGTAACGATGATACGGTCATGAAATCTTTAGACATATGTGTTTAGTATATAAATAATAGAAGTCTTAAAGTTTCCAGTCGCTACCGTTTAACGTTTCTGAGTTATTAAAAAAAGTTATATTATAAATACCTTGGTGCAATAGGTTTGTTCTCTATATTACTAATTTCATACATACAGTATTTGCAATAATTTGTACAAAAAGTTGTATTTCTGTAGACATGTATTTAGAAACGTATAATAAAAAGCTTAAAATAATTCAAAATATTCTAAACCTGTGTCTTTTAACCCTATTAATACTGGGCCTTTTGGGGGCTCCGTATCACTGGGGGGGGGGTTGTTTCAACCCCCCCTCCATAACTTTTGATAGGATTATGCTGTAGTGTTGAAACTCTCCAGAATAT
>JAULBZ010000088.1:1916-43723 GCA_032360805.1 Neoturris breviconis
TTATCAAAATGTTTTGAAGAAACAATACGATGAACAAATACACGAACTCTAAACATGAAAGATAATATGCATTAGTTGAAACCATCTCCAAAGGTTTGTTTCAAAATTTTCATTATTGTGTTTAGTCATCTGCCAAAAACATTACCTTTGTGATGATATTTTGAGATGAACCCTTAGCATAAAGCAAAAGCTGTTAGTAAGAAACTTGGTCAAGAGACTCCTATATATTATTACAGATCATGGTCAAAATAGGAGCAAATACTTGTGGAGCAGTGATTTTTGAGCATAGATTCAGGCTACAAAGCCTGAAGCTATGCTCAAACATTCCTCCTCCACAGTGATTATTTGGATTTATTTCGACCACTAATAGATATCTCCATCTACAGACTTTGTCAGTTATATCTTTACTACATGGCTCACATGTGACATCATAGTTGCAAAATGAAATATTTTGTTCAGACCTCGAGTTAGAACTCTAACTCTAGCTTAGAATTTGCGCCTTCTTTTTCTAGAACTCTATCTAGAGGTTAGAAATTACATCATCTAACCCAGCATTAGAACTTACTTCTTATATCCTCAGGTTAGAGTTCTAACATTGAGTTAGAGTTCTAGCCTCAGGTTAAGAACACAGGATTTCTTTTTACAGTAAAGATGTCTCATATATTCAGTGTTTTACAAACTGTGGGCAGTACTTATAGTCACCAAAAGATAATTTTAATTTTAACATAAAATAAGAGCAAACAATCACTGGGGAGGAGATATTTTGAACATAGGTTCAGGCTTTATAGCCTGATGCTATGCTCAAAAATCTCCTCCAGAGTGATTATTTGCTCTTATTCTATGCATTGAACTCTCAATTACAAATATGTAATATAATTAATGTTCGCACAAGTTCGTATTGTCTGCTGGTTAGAAGAACAATACCATACAGACATGAATACTTACGGATTTCCAGGAAAACATACAAATAATGTGTTAACTTGCAGCATTTCGCTACCTTCATCAGATTTAATATTTCCAGTCATTCGTCCAGGAGCTTTTAAATTCTTTATCCAGTTTTGACCAGGACTTGCATGACCACCTTATAGAGATGCAATGTTAGACAAATTATACAAACATCGCGTTACTTTTGAGTATTATACTTTGATGGCCATGATACTGGTCTCAAATATTAAATAATTTCAAATCTGTCATTAGTATCGTTTCAATGAAACCTGAACTTAACTATGAAACATCAACAGTGGAGGAGTTTTTTTGAGTATATATTATGCCCACAAAACACATTTCAACAGGAAATATTGGGTGGCCAGTTATTTCCGGGCTTGTAAACATTTATTTATCTTTTGTAATGCTTCTAATAAATGAAATGAGCCTGTATCCTTTTCTCAGTTTTTTTGGGATTTTTACTTAAATGGATAAGAAATGCGTTTATTTATTAGAACCATCATTATAGTACTTTGGTTTGTAAAACAAGCCTTTGTAATCACAGAACCAAGTATAGTAAAATCTCCTTGGAAAAATGATTACAAGAATAATGCAAATTGTTTCACTCACCTTCACTAGGATATCGTTCAAATTCATTGATTGTACTACCATTCATTCCTTCCTGAATATAACAAGGCAGTTATTTAGTTACACTTTTTGTTCTATATAGCGAATAGAGAAAACAATGCAGAGATTATCTTTATAATCCTGTGGAGAAGAGACGTTTCAGAATGTTTTTTGCTGAAAATATACCAAAAAATCTCTTAAAATCTCTCAAAAAAACATCCGTCCTAAAATACTAAAATCTCAACAAACACCCCAGGTAGTTAATTAAGGATTAATGATATTTATGTAAAATATGTACGAAAATATAGATACATACATGTATGGGCTATATGCTTTGGCTATGTGCATTGACAATACAGTTGGCCTATAACATAGGCTATATAGATAGACTATGTTATAGCTATACTCAAGCAGATTAAAACTTGTTCAAAGTCCACAGCAAAGATGGTAGAACAACGTTGAAAACATTGTTCTAGTCTTTGTTGCAAACTTTCAACAAATTCTTTCCTGTAGGATATGTGGTATATATTTTCTATATACATAGGCTATATGCATATGCACCATATGTATGACATGACAATCTTCTTTGCATGACATGTTTATTTACATAATCACAACGTGAAAGTGCTCTACATTTTATAAACGATTGGCAGCAAAAATTAATTGGATCCGTACTCGAATCAATTTTCATCTTTTACGATCCTGTTTGTTATGTATATGTCTCTAGATCATTAAAACAAAATTTTATACCAGTAGCAGACACAGACATAAACGTTGTTACTGAAGAAAGTGATTTATTTTGAACATTTTCATAATTACTATATATGTATATATATGCTGAGAGAGTAGAGAAATTTATTTATTCAGAAATGTAAGTGAGAAAAAATGCATGATGGATATTGCACCGATCATTTTTTAATTGTTACATACGTTAGTCTAGTTAGTAAATATATTTATGTTTACGGACCCCGTATTCAGCAGTCTTTCAAGCTGTTAATAATAAACTGGGTAGAATTTCAAGATGAATGAATACTAATGTAGTGTCTAATTCCAAATTTTTATGAACAGGAAATGATTATTTTAGACTTGCAAATGATTGGAAACTAAATTGATGAAATTAAAATAACTACTGGTCATCACTGAGGAGGAGAGACATTTCAGAATGTTTTCAGCCAATTTGACTGAAAAAATATTGAAAAATCTCTTCTCCACAATGATGAGGACTTAGTAATGAGCACTCACCCTTGACGAATCGAGGCCTTTACCATCTCTAAAAATATAAAAGATAGCAATAGCAAAGTAATTGTAACTTTTGTCAAACTTCTAATTATTTGCAGTGCAGTGTTATTTTAGTTTGCTTGGCTACTGGAGTGTATGATTAATCAGCAATTACTGCACTGTTCCAGATATGTGGCTGCACTGAACATACAAAATACATTAAGCAATTACTTTGAAAATGAAATGCAATATAAACAAAGAAATGAAAAGTTAATGAGGAAATGTGATCACTTTCAGGTCGACAAACAGATTCAAGTTTTTTTTTTATAATGCTATTATTACCGCAAGAAGCAAAATATTACAATAGCTTGACATTCTACCACTTATTGAACTGCCCAGCAAATCACACTGAATGCATTTGGACAAAAATTGGAAAACAAAATGCTCTAACTTAGGTAACTTTTACATGGATCCCTAAATGAGTTTCACCCTAAACAACCTTGCATTTGGTTGCTTTCTTCGTACAAAAAACCCGATCAAATGCAAGATTGTTTAGGGTGAAACTCATTTAGGGGTCCATGTAAAAGCTGCTCTAACTTACGAATAATTTGTTTTTGGTGCATATTTTTCAATGATTTCTTTCCTATGTTCTTCTCTTTCTTGTTCTTCAGCTTTTTCATCTTCACCAAGTTCTTGTGCATTTGTCAGATTGTCAACAGCGATAGCAAGAAACACATTTAATAAAGTATCTAACCAAATAGAGTTATGGAATAACATTGAAATGAAATGCTAATGTAATGAAGTCAGTGCCATAATGGCAAGGAGAGTACCGACCCATGTTAAAAAGACATAGTCATCAAAATGATAATGTTCTGGATGCATGTCAGGGATCTAGAGTTAACAAATTTGGAATACGGTAGATACAACGTTTCACGTATAATTTATCTTTAGACATAATTTATGTTTAATCAAACCGGAAATAAAGACAAGAACGTTACCATCAGCAAGTAAGAATACAAAGTGAGGTAAACAACACCTGTAAGTACTTCTTGGAAGTAAATTCATGATTGTTAGCTCAATATTCGCAGATAGTTAACACCTTTGCTTAAATTTGATGAATGACAGTGTCAAAATAAGAGCATTAGTCACTATGGAGGAGTGACATTAAAGCGTAGTTTTAGGCTAGTAAGGAACCATTTCAAAATTTCACTCCAAAACCAACTTTTTTGTTAGGGTTAAATCAACTAATAATTGACAAAGATGAATCTTTGCAGAAGTGTGTTAGGTCAATGAGCTTACCATGGATTATTGCAAGATCAGCAACTCTCCTCAGTACTCTCTCTATTAGTACTCTCCTCAGTAGATTTATTTTTGAGACAGTCCCTAAGCCTGAAGCAATGCTCAAAACTCCCTCATCCACTACTCATATTTCAACTATTGATTGATGACGTTTGTTGAAATGTTGAAATAGTTTCAAACCACTAACAATGTTTAACAGTGATTATTTGCTCTTATTTTAGACAATGCAAACAATATGTAGTTGCTAAGAAAATCGACAAGTTTCAATAATTTTTTTTTACAAAACACTATAAGGTATCAAAGTGTCAGAATAGGAAACAACGCATCACATGATGCCCCTAATGTCGGACAAAAAAGGTTCTGTCAAGTATTTGGTACCATCAGAACACATCAGAAACAAAATGTCAGGAAGTGTCAGACAGATGCCACATAATGTTCAAAAATGTCAGAGAAAACAATGTTTAATGTCAGAAAACGTCAATGAAATGTCAGAAAATGTCGGTGAAATGTCAGAAAAGGTTTTGTCTGATGCCCCTTTTCCTAAACTGACACTTTTTAACCTAATAGTGAAATAGACAATATAGATTGTTGATTTTATGTTAAAAGGATACAATTTCCAAAAACAACAAGTGTTACAAAGTAGAGTGAAATAGCAAGTCCTTTTGCAGATTTTGGTCCACCATAGGCAGAAACACCTTCATACATGACTACATTCCAATCTTCACCCGTTAAGATCTAAAAGAGAACTTCAAACGTTGAATATTATTGTAAAAAATACAGTGTTCGAGATAAGGAAAGAATAGTCATTGTGAAGGGGTGATTTTTGAGTATAGCTCCAGGCTACAATGCTACTCAACCACTTGCTCTTATTTTGTACAATAAAAGAAGCTATTATGATTTTAGGATATGTACATTGATCTTTACAATAACAAACCAATTATCCCTATATCAATGCAAGACTAAAAATAAAATCAGATCACATGTAGAGGAGCATTATTCGAGTACAGTTTTCAGCTTCAAAGCTGAAAACTGCAATCACAAACACTCCTAAGCAGGTGGTGTCCGAATGTTATTTTGAGGCTCATCGACAGTGCTTAAACTAGAGCTAATAAGGACTATGGATGAGTAATTTTTTGGCATTGCTTCCGGCTCAAATATCTCTCCACTACAGTGAATATTTGCTCTTTTTTAAAGACTGTACTAATACATCAATAATTAATATAATAGAGAAGTATAGTTTCTCATTATTTGTTTCAGTACTGTTTGTTTATGGCATTTGGTCAAAAAGGCGTTCGATGACCTTTAATTTTCAGCAGCTGTTCGTTATTTGGATATAAAGGATAATAACCTGAAATACTGCTAACATTGCATTTCCAAAATCATCAAAATTTGAACGGGGTGGTTCAATTCGATGAGCAAAGCTGAAAAATATAAATTATATGAAGGTATTGGAATTTGTCAGTCTAGTAGTTATACTCATATTGAAATGATAGTTTATCATGCTTCTACTAGCAGTTGGAAATATTCATATTGTTGATAAAACTGTTCCTTTATTTATTGTCTAATAACGAGCAAAGTATCTCTCGAAACATAAACTGTTATAAATCATTATATCTATGACTGTTTGTTAAATTATCATCACAATAAGGTATTGCAGTTTCTAATATAGAAACATAACTACAAAGTGTTAGGCAACCTTTACATGGATCCCTAAACAAGTTTCACCCTGAATGACCTTGCATTTGGTCTTCGTACAAAGAATCAAATGCAAGATCCCTTAGAGTGAAACTCATTTAGGGGTCCATGTAAAGGCTGCCTTATTTTTAAACTTTATTCATTATACAGTACATCATATCCAATTTTACTAAGCCAGAAATGTAGAGAAAGATTTTCATTTTGTGTCTTATATCTGGGAGTTATCCACATAGTGAAACATATATATTTGCATGTCTTGCACACAACATGGACAATATTATTTATATATCAATGTCTAATAAGTGTTTTTGAGTAATTTGCAGATTTTGTATAGTTCTATGTACAATCATGAGCATAATTTGCAGATTTTGTATAGTTCTATGTACAATCATGAGCATAAATTATGAGACATTTTACAAATTTGTGACAAATTCTCAATGCCACAAGTGAAATATAAATGCTGAAAACGACCTCAGGAATCCCCTACAGATTTATCTTCGAGATTTATCAAGTAGGCTTAAGACTTAGGTCTTCATGCAAACTAGACAAATTCAGTTGTATCTAACAGCCTAGTACCCAGGCCCTTGTAAAAAAAACCCGAATTGCATGCCATTTGTCTTGCTAATCAAAATTTAAGGATTTTTATCTAAGGTAAAATTTCGAAATTTAGTCCAAATTTCACTTTGTCTGAAATATTTAAGACCATCATTGAGGATCATGAATACTTATTACATATAATTGGTGTTCGAATAAGCATGAATAATCACTATGGGGAAGTGATTATTTAGCACAGCTTCAAGATATAAAGCTTAAAGCCATGATAAAAAATCCCTCCCCCACAGTGATTATTTACTCTTCTTTCAAACATTGATACTACTCACTTTCCACCAAAGAGCTGCATACCAAGTAAAGCAAATATCAAAATAAACAGAAAGAGTAGAAATAACAAACTGATAATTGACTTCATACTGTTCAGTAACGATGTTATCAAGTTTTTTAACGAACTCCAATACCTAAACAAAATTACAAGGTGCAAAGCATAGTGAAGTAAAAGGGGTTTATGCACATACCTAAATTAGTATATTTTTGAACAACACATGTACTGTATGAAATTAAGATCGCAATGAGAAACAAATATAATATCAAATTAAAAATATATATAAAATATAAAGAAATCTTTTAATGAAAGGTATGGTATTGAAAGTAACCCAGCAAACTAAGTGAAAGTTAAACCTAAGCACACAAATATGATTTGCATACACACATTTCTTTAAGTCTCCACTTTTTAAAAAATTCCTTTTTCGCGATAGTCGGTCCCAAGTTGATGAAATTAAAAAAGTAATTTGGCAAACGCTCTCGTAATATTGCCTAGAGTGCCATAACCAAATTTCAGGCCAGTACCACGCTCAATTTGGACCCTTTTTCTTCAAAACTCAGGATCAAGTGGACGAAATCGGAAAATGTTTGGTGAGCCCTTCTAGAATATCACCCTGAATGCTGGTACCAATCAATATGCTAGCACTTCAGGAATATGGTCTGTTAAGAAAAGTGAGTCGTTGCTGCCGCAAAGTGATAGCAATGACCCATCCAAACTTTGATTATTGGGCTGAAAACCAATTGCTGTAAATTCGACTCGCATTTCTATATACTTACATACAAGTTCATGGAAAGAGTATGTAAATATAATTCAGAAAAAAGGAAGAAAATTTCCTACAAAGTGTATATACACATTATAGGAAGCTACTGTCAAAGTAATGAAGATCAAGGCATTCATAATTACTATCAGGTTGGGAATGACTTACCTTGTAAATTTGAAAAGTCTAAGTAAACGTAAGGCACGTAGAACAGATATTCCCATACTTATTCCATAAAGTTTTGAAACAATTAATTCAAATACCCCTCCACTTACAACCTATAATTGAAAATGTTGACAGTTAGGGAATCGATTAGTAACTTCAAGCCACTTTTTAGGGGAAATTTAGTGAAGTGAAGGAAAGAAAGGAACATTTGTCAAATTATTTCTGCTCCATGACATTAAAGCCCATTTTTGTGCACAATAATTGGACATTTGAATTTCTAAATCAATAAATTTACAGATTTTATGTGAAATAAATAATAAAATTTATGTTTGATCAAAAATGACACGAAAGGAGGCATTCCATTGGTTGAAATCGACATCACATTATGTGTGACATCAATATCTACCAATGGAATGTCTCCTTTTGGCTTTCTCACGACATTTTTCACCTAGTGGAAATCCACCTTTAGTCATGCATAATTCAATTGTTTTAAAACCTATCACAAGCAAAAAGTATTTATGAATTTCTCTTTAAAATGGTCAATTAAGGCCGAAAACGAAACGAAAACTGCACACAAGTAGAAACAAATTATAGACATTCTATTGGTAGAAATTGACATCACAAAGCTATCAATTCTTTCTACGCGTGCGTATTTTCTATTCCACAGAAATATTTCTGAAGTAAAAAACGGCCTTTAGGAATAATTCTTACCACGCTATCAAATTTATTAAATTTTGAACGAAAATAAGTTCCTGCACCAAGTCCATACAGTTTTAAACACATCTCAATTAAGAAGAATGATAAGAAGATCAGCTCCGATATATCTAAAATAAATAACGAAATAGAGAAGAATGATACAATGACTAGCTTCAATATGAAGAAAAACAAATAAACAAAATTGATTTTATTCCCTAATTTAAGCATAACAAGATCTCAACGCAATTAGGGAGGCTTTTACAGAGGAAAAATACAATAAATTTGCAGGTGTCCATTATTTGTCAATAACGTTTCATATTTTTTGCAATTATTATTTCTCAAGAATTTATAATTTTAATTTAGAGAACATAAAAGTACGGTTGTTAGCATCACACAACATTCTAATTCTAGACCAAATTTCTAAAAAAAATTAAAATCATAAATTTTTGAGAAATAATAGTTACAAAAAATATGAAACACTGACAAAATTTAACAACAGGCTCTGTTTTAAAGACTCGCAAAAATATTGTAATTATCCTCTAATCCTCCTTAATTGCGTTGAGATTGGGGTGTGGATTCCACAACCCCCCCCCCCCCTCAAGGTATTTTTTTTAATAACCATCTTCTTCACTAACTTGTTTTATGAGACATACCTTGTAGATCTGTCAACCATTGTGGTTGTCCATAATGCTGACCTGCTACTGATACTGTATTAAGGAAAACACATGTGATAACAAGCCAATAAAAGGCAGAATGATTAACTACTTTTCGAACTTTTATACGAAGACGTCGATTCTTTCGATTAAATTTTTCTTGCCAAGTTTCTCTGTAAGTATAAGGAGAATAAGTAAATAATCATCTTGATAACATATTATCAAACAAATCAGTATTAAGTTGATTTCAACAAGGAAAATCATTCGCTGAAAAAGCTAAAAGAAGTCATTCCATTGGTACACATTGACATCACACCATTGACGTCGAGTTCTACCAATGGAATCACTTCTTTTGGCTTTTGTGGCCAATTTTTCCCTCATAGTAATCAACCCTTAAACATGTCTAAATAAAAATAGCACTATTTGGTTAATATGTGTCAGACAATATTTTTTCCAACCTCCTTTATTGTTAAGAACAAACAAGGCCAACTATCTGGTGTTGTTTTAAATGATTAGGTACAGGTCAAATCTGAGTATTATACTGGATGTTATATTTTTACTAGAATGTGTCCACAAATGGACTAGTGTTTAAAACTTACGCGTTTTCCATTGACTCATGTATATTCAATCTGAAACTCTTTCCTGCAGCATTTCGAGTTAACACTTTTGTCATACCTATATTTCCAGGATCTCCTCCTCTTTTTCGTTGATTTTTTAATTTACTTTTATCTATGATACAAAGGAGGACTGTGATTGTAATGTTGTTGTTCCATTTATAACTATCCCAAAAAAACTTGTTCAAAGTCTGCAGTAAAGACACTAGAACAATGTCATTCGACATTGTTCTAGCGTTTTTACTGTTGACTTTAAACAAGTTTTTGTCAACTGGGATAACTATATAAAACCAATACAGACGTCAAAATTAAAGCAAATAATCACTAAGGAGGAAAGTTTTTTTTTTAGTTCCAAAACCTGAAGCTATACTCAAAAATCTGTCCTCCACAATGATTATTTAATTTTATTTCAAGCACTGCAATAATAACCCCAGCAGGTAAAAACCTGTTCAAAGTCAGAAAAATAATTCGTTCTGTGAATGTTGTTCTAATATTATTTTGATGACTTTGAACAGATTTTTGCCGGCTGGGAATTAATATTAAAATAATATCATCTTTATATTAACAAGCCTGACTAAACTGCTGGACATTCTCTGTAGAGGAATGTTTTTTTTAGTAAATCTTTCTTAAATAAACACTTCTCTACAGATAATGTCTGACTGTTATATTCAGGCTTGATTAATAGGAAAAAACAAGGAGAATATTATGGTGCATACAAATAATATCAATAACCGATGTTTCATCAATAATTCTGGTGATGATCACATCATAAAAAACTTGAATGAAAAGATCAGGAGCAATCATGCAACATCAGGAGCAACCATACAACATTCCTGGACCCATGTTTAACTACTGTAAATGGCATGCCAAGCCTGAATATAACTGCAGGATATCACCTGTTGATAGGTGTTTTTTGAGTATAGTTTTCAGCTTCTAAGCACTCCTTCACAGTTGGTGTCTAACAGTTATTATTTAGGCTTGCACGTTGTCTATTTAAGTTATTTAATATAACTGATTTTAAATCTCATATGGTATTTCCTTGTCTGAGGTGCTTAGAATAGTTTAGATGTATTTCAAATTCTGGTTGTCATTATTTTACTGTTGTGGATTTCATAATTATTTTGTTCGTACTAAATTAATATCAAAAACTAAACATTTTAAGGTCACAATTAGCAAATAAACATACTGTCTGTTTCTTCCTCCTCTTCCTTTACTAGTGCTTGTTCTGCAGCATCTATCCAATCCATGTATCCAGTTAATGCACGATCGGTCTGCTGTCCTTGTCGTAACAATAAAAATGCTTGTCTATTTTCAACTCGTTCTCTTTCTTTACCAAATTCTCTAAAATCAGAATCTCAACTATAATTATGAGGCAAAAATACCAATTTTCATATTGCTACGTTGATTTTGAATGATCACAACATGCGGAAAACAACATTATCTTAAGCAAGAATCTATTAAGTAACTTATTTTAATTTTCATACACCTGTAATTTTCGCTCAAATATGAAATAGGGTTATTTTCATGGGCAAAAAATGGACAAAAAGAGTAAAAACGGGTGAAAAATAGGCGAGAGAGCCAGTTGCTCAAAAATTAGAGTTGCAAAATTATGAGGGGTGCAAAAATAGAAAGAATAAGGCATATCTTATTTTGAGCGTCGCTGAGATCTTTAGTAAAACAAAATGAAAGAATATAAACATACCCACTCAACACACCAAGTACTAGATTTAACATAAATTGTGCTCCAATGATATTCAATGAGTAATAGTAGATCCAAAACAAATATCCATCATTATCATACACGTCAAATGTCTAAACGATAATTTAATACTCTTTTAAAATAAAACATGCGGAAAGTACTTGAAAGGTATTAAAATTTGCGGAAACTAAATTTTTCAGATTTCGAAGTTTTTAAGCCAAATGTCAAGTTTTAAATTTAGTCACCTGCACAGTTTCAAAAAATTCAGCAAATTTAATTTAAAATAGACAATCTGTGAAAATTAATAAATCTATCAGATGGAAATAAAGATATTTTGTATAAATTACAGTGTCATTAATGTTTCAAAATTTGTTCAATAGTGAAATTTAATACATACAGAAAAATTGAATACTTGCAAAATTCGAAATAATGTATAAGTGCGGACAGAATTTAGTGCCAGCAAAACTTAGTAGATTTATAGAAGCATTAAAATAAAATACATCAATTGCAATATATTTTTTTACCGAATATTCATTTCTGTATTATACACAGTAATTTATTTGCGATCTGATCCTGATTTGTTTCATGCACAATTTTCAAATAAAAGCAAGTTATTTCTTGGATTAATATCTCTAATAATCTAACAAATAAACACCAAGAGCAAAAATAAACATTTCACAGTAACATACCATGTCTCTATTGTGAATATTGAAAGATGATGTAGACCTCTCAACAATAGAAACTATAGTTTTGGGAGGTGCCGGTCTGATAATCTCAATGTTCATATAGGTTAGAAGTATCTTTTTGGTAAAGGACCATTGTTGAAAGGTTGGTTGAAATAAGAGCAAACATCATTGCGGAGGAATGATTCTTAAGCATTGTTTCCGGCTACAAAGCCTGAAGTTATGCTTAAAACTCCCTCCTCCACAGTTATTGTTTGCTCCTATTTTGATCACTGTAAGTTATACCAAGGCTCGAAATAACAGCCGGTCATCACTGTGGAAGAGAGATTTTTTAGAATATTTTCAGCCAACTTGGCTGAAAATATTCTGAAAAATCTCTCCTCTACAGTGATGACCAGCTGTTATTTCAATCACCGTAAGTTATACTAACCCAATACATTGTATCTGTCCATCCTTCACAAGTGATACAAGTAAAAACTGTTAACATGCTTAACAACATATTATCAAAACTAGTAATCCCATATGTTGGACCTTCCCAATATCGTCTACACTCAGCATTATCACCGCAATCAAATCCGCCTTTCCCGCATAGTTGAGCTTCGCCACCTTGAAATTCTAAATTATGCAATAAAATCATACAACAAAACATTGCCTGTGGAGGAGTAGATTTTAGTATAGTTTCAGCTGTCCCGCTATACTCTATACTAAAAAAGCAATTGTTTATAAGTGATATCCACAAGTGATGTCCACGATTTATTTCAAGGTTTGTACAATTATGTGTCAAAAAAGTATTAATAAAATAGCATTGCATTTTAATTCACTATTACAAAAACATGTGCCATTTGAGATGTATAATTGAAAAATGAGGTGCAATTACACTTGCAGATGAATTTGCCAGTGCCTTTCATCACACTAGCGTATTTACTAAAAGGAAAGAAGTGAACACTATTTACTAGATGACTTAGCAAAAAAGTGTTTGATAGTAAATGATCCAAGAAAAGACAAGTTCTTATTTACGGACTGCTCAATGATCAACTAAGCTTCAAACTAACTGCTATCACTATCACTATCACTACAATGCCTTATCTCTCACTTATAATTGCATCCCAATAAAAATCAGCACCAATCAACATCGATTTCACTGTCGCACCTTTATCACATAAATTCAACTCTTTCAGAAACAAAATTTGTTCCTTTACAACGGCAATCCTCTGACCGCTCAATGGTGAACAAATTAATGAAACTGGAAAACATTTCATATACAAATTGCAACCATTACTCAAATTCATTGACTGTTCACTTTTATTCCCAAATGTTTTTACTATGATATTACTCCCATATTTTGACTGCTAAGGGGTCTCAATTTGAGTTGTTATACGACTCTTTCAGAAATATTCGTTGTTAATGTTTTTAATTTCTTTGTTGTCGAACACCATTGCAGTTGCAGTTGGAAGCAACACAGAATTTTATGTGATTACCACTAAAGCTTAATCTTCATTATCGATTTCTTATCTTTAAATACATAATAGCTGTATCGTACATCTTGTAACTAAAACATCTGGTTCTGTTTTGACAGGCATATTTTATATTACCTGGTAACCAACATTTGTAACACAGTCTTTTGATACGATTTCTTTGCGGATTTCCAAATTTGTAACAACATTTCATTTATTATGGTAATGTTGTTGGCCACAAAATACACACTTTAAAACAATAAATTTGTGATACTTCATCTACTTTTATACTCATTGTATATTGAATTCATTTGTCAGCATTTTTCATGAGCTCGTAACTCTCCCTCACAGTGATTTCCTATTTTAATATAGCCACAAATTCTTTAAATTTCTAATTATCTATTTTCGAATGATTAGTTAGCTTGATACCATCATTCGGTATTTGTCTGACATAATTGGAATAAGGAGACGTCCGTAATGATTGAAATTGATACCAACTATGGTTAATGAACACACATAACTTTCGATCTTATCGTAGATATTACATATTTATTTTGCACAGTAATTCTTCCAATTTTCAATACATGATTCATCTGTTGATATAATTAATCAATGATTCCTTCACATTTATTATTATTAGTAAAATTTCTACTCAAATTTATTTTATTCTATGTAATCTCCATTTATCGTGGTATTTCCGTTAAAATTTCTTTTTCTTGTTAAATATGATAATAAACATTCATTTATTTTTCTTCAATAAAATTAAAATTATTCAGCACGGTAGACCATTTCAAAGAAGGTAATATTTCTCACAAGAAACATAATTTCGATATTCGTTTTAAAAACTATTTTTAACATAAAATAATACTGTATATTTTACATGTGTGTTGTGCTTCGACACGATGTTTGACTAATAGTGTTCACAAAGTGTGCATGCGTAAGTTTGCGGTAAAATCTGATTTTTTTATTTATTATTTTTCACACCTTTTGTTAGTAGTGGCTAGAATAAGTGAAAATGAGCTTTATACAAAAAAGGTTCAATGAAGGAAGATTAAGATTTGTTCTTTTTTGCCCTAAAGTGAGACTTGTATATAGGGTAAAAGTCATTAACACACAACACGTATAATTCCCAAATTGAATTTTAATGTTTAATGTTATTTTTGCTTAAAAAAAAATTAAAATGCAGACTTTTAAAATTTATATTTATAAAAAATATCTCTTATCATTTTGTATCTCCAAATATTGAGGAGGAAGCTTCCCCAAAATACTGATCAAATGTAGGCAATGTCTTATAAAGATCAAAACGTGTAAACAATATTTACTTTAGTCAACAACTTAATCATTGGGTATAATCTTTGGTATATCTTTTTACGGAATGTGGTCAATACCTCAAAGAATCCAAAGTCTTTAATTTTGAAAAAAATCACTTATTTGCTGATACTCGGTCCAGAGGAGACGAAATCAAAAAAAATAAAACTGGCCAGCGTATCAAATTTCAATATGGTACCATACCTTTTCCATCCATTAAATCGAAAACTCAATTTGGACCCTTTTTGCTCAAAACTCGAACCCAAGTCTACAAAAATGGTAGCAAAATAGTAGTCGGAACATGGTCTATAAAGAAAGTAAGGATGCCACTGCCATCACAGCTGTCACAAAGTGATTAAACTTCCTCGTTATCCACAGCTAATGTCCGACAATTATTACAAGGATTCTTATATTATCTAGATTTTTGTACGTTCGGGTATACCAGAGAAAAGGTAAATAAATAACACTCTTTTCAGATGAGGCTACGTTATTACACTGATTTAAAAAACCTTGTTAAATCTGATTTATCCCAAAGAATTGTTTTTTTATAGCTTAGTTTTACATTTATTATGTATGATTTAATTTGGAGCTATAGGATATCTTATTTATGTGTTGATAAAATATTTGAGTTCCTGTTTGTATAAATCAGTTATTTCACAGTGGTATTATTTTATTATCAATTAATAGAAAAGAAACTTGTTCAAAGTCTGCAGTAAAGATGCTATAACAACATCGACATATACTTTGATTAAGTTTTTTATTATTGCACTTTTAAACAGGAAACAAATTTTTATTTCTATATTCATATTGCTGATAATCATCTAGTATAAGTAGTATTCCAATAACACATATATTTTGAGTGTTTTTGTCTAACAATTGAAATTGCTGATAGCCAGCTTAATTTTAAAGAAAGGGGAACCTCTTTAAAGTGCTGAGGTATATAAATAAAACAGATACGCCAGCTAAAACCACTGTAAACTGTAGCTATTTATGTAAGATGATTATTTCTAACAAATTTTATTTGAAACAAACAAATAAACGAACAAACAAACAAAAAATATGTCAAAAAGAAAAAGAAAACAACTATCAATAAATGCATAAAGACTGGTATAAGGTAATTTGCCCAGAATGTTCCTATTTCTTCAAAAAAAAGCTTTAAAAAATGTTTTTGCATATCCCTGTAGGAAGTTTATTCAAAGTAGAGAAGATTAGATGTTGAGTGCTCACTAGGATATCGAGTGTATATTAGAAAGAATATTTCGCAACCTTCTCATATGAGTATGTACAATAATGAATTATTCAGTGCAAAGTTGTATTTTTTATAAAAGACATATTTACAAAAGATAACTGTGAAATCAATTACGAATTTTAAACTGCTTAATAGAGCTCTGCCCTAATAGTTTTTAGTTGTGTCCAAAATAGTAATCAAACTGGTGAAGCAGTATAAAAAACCATAGTTAAATTTGGATTTTCCAGTAAAACTATATACCTCAAAGAGAAGGGTGTGTTCAAAATAGAAGCAACTAATCACTGTAAAAGGGCGCTTCTTGAGCAAAAATTCATGCTAGAAAACTATGCTCCACTATCCCCCATCTACAGTGATTATTTGTTCTGATTTAGAACACTGTACTCCTTGAAATGGAAAATACTTCCTTCAGAAAAAACCTCTTAATATTAAACAGCTGCATAGCGGCCAACATATTTCTGTCGGTTAGGCAACATTTGTCAGAATGTTGGCAGTAATTTATGTTTTTATGTTTTGTACAAATTCCAAATTTATATATCGAATCAATCAATTTTTATTAACCTCGGTCGAGCCTACTGCACTCTCCTGTTAAAGATTAGAGAGCTTTGAAGGTAATCCATCAATCTTTTAATGGCATCGTCATTAGTTATCTTCCCTATTCATTGATTATTTTTGCTCCTGTTTTCCTTCATAAATACCCCTGCTATACTTACAATATTTTGCCATGCATGTTAGTACATTATGTAGAGAGGAGGTTATATGGCGTTAAAAATCGGTAAACCATAGAATTGGGTGAAAATAGGCGAATCAGATTATTACTCCTCTGACGCACTGCGTAGAAAAGTGTTTTTTTGCAATTATATTAATTAAAAGATCGATTTCGTCTTAAAAAAAATGCAGAATATTTACACATAATGTACACGGAAAGAATAACAGGTGTTTCTTATCAGTCCTTATGAGGACGCGATAAATAGGAAAAACATTATTATAAAAAAAATTATTATTATTTTTTCTCATTAGACGATAAATACAACAATAATAGAGAAACTGTATAATTCTAACACCTGATGGTAAACAACACATGAACATACTTAGATATAGATCCAAGGAGATAACTGAAGACAAAATGGGATAGCTAAACGGAAATGATCAGTAGTGATTCTAAGAATAATAGTCTACATGACTTCATATAGAGTCTGAACAGACCAAACACTGAACAAATCTGACATAAATGCTATTGCAAGTCCCTGCAACCTAGCTAGCTAAGTATAAACAAAGCAAACAAAGCATTTATTTCCTTCCTTATTGAAATTTTTGCGAAAAGAAGGAGGAGGGGGGGGGGGCACTTATTAGAGGAAGTCGTTTATTTGAGGAGAGCATTTTAATCAATGCGTTACAGTAGTTACTTTCAAGGGAAGTTCTACTTGGTAGTGTTTAGTAATCGAATGCACAATTCCATTCCACAAGCCGAAAAAACTATTTCTCTAATGTCGCTAAACATACTAATATAGGAATGCAGATTTCAGGGTATTTTTCTCAGATGTTAGCTTCCAACATGGGTGAAAATTCTGTAGTTAAAAACTATGCTAATAATATAAGAACATGGAACTCAAGCTATTTTATGCTGATTCTGTTGGAGAAGACGAAGAAAAAAAAAGGCAACATATTTCGTTTATGCAGAAATCTAGCAAAAACAATATTGATTCAGTATCTTTCTTTAAAAATATCGAAAGAGTGCTATAGAACTATTTGAAATGAGAGTACATAACCACAATGGAGGAGAATCTTCAAGCATGGCTTCAGACTTTGTAGCCTGGATCTATGGTCTATAACAACTCTTTCACATCTATTATTTGCTCTTTTACAAACACTTTATGGCAACTTTGCAATTAGGTTTCTTTTCCTTAAAAAAAATGACTGGCTAAGTACCCTCTTGCACAGATGATATTGATATAATATCTGGTACAAAGAGGATTTGTTGAAAATTGAAGTATGTTTTACCACAATGTATATACATAACTAATAGAAATTGTTGACGTACCTGTCGAATTCTTTATAAAACACACTTTATGAAATAAACCCATGAGAAATTCTAAACCAATGATTGAATAGATAACAATAACAAAACTAACTAATAAGCAAATTTGTAGCAAAGGTGCCATAGCACGCATGATTGATTTTATGACAACTTGGAGACCTAAAAAAAAATGTTTTCAAATTACTTGTCGCTTACTTCATTAAATATTCAGAAATCATTACGTTTCTATAATTGCTTAAATGAGACTTTAAGGTTGGTTTCCATTAGGCAAATAATTCTGTGCGAAAGCCAAAATAAGATATTTGATTGGTAGAAATTGACATCACACAATGAAATTGACATCACACGATGTGAGAAACATTATACATCATACGAATATACTTTGATAATTTACATAATTTGAATTTTTAAAAATATATATTACACAAATAAATCCAGAAACTAATCATTATTTCCATTTAGATTGTTCTTATGAATATAAATTGCCTTATCAATGTAAATTCAACATTAGGAATAATTTCACGAAAAAATAGAACCGATAACGCAGATTTGAGAT
The DNA here is from genome assembly GCA_032360805.1 of Neoturris breviconis. Taxonomy (NCBI): domain Eukaryota; kingdom Metazoa; phylum Cnidaria; class Hydrozoa; order Anthoathecata; family Pandeidae; genus Neoturris; species Neoturris breviconis. The sequence goes on from JAULBZ010000088.1 coordinate 20,426, forward strand.
ATCTGCAGGTATGAAGGGAGTTCTAAATTGTGATTAATGCCAAAGAGATATACTAAAGAATAATGTTTCTCTTACTTGGTATACCAGACACCAATTTCAATGGTCTTAACACTCTACCAGCTCGTAATGCTTTTAACGAACTGGCATCAATATTCAAACCAAGCTGTGGTAAACTCATGATGCTGAAATAAAAACAACAATAAACAGCAAATAAGTTTGTTACAGAATAAATACAAAGTAAAATGTTTTTAAATCAAATCTGGCTAAAATCAAAAGGGGAAGAAAGGACATTATTCCCTGGAGACATGCAGTAATCAACAAAAAGTAGACATTGTTTTGATGTCCACATGTTTGTTTGATGTTGAATATATCTTGAACCCAATGGATTATGTACACATGCTTGCAAATATATTTGTATATTTGTTGACTCTTTATGACCAAATGGTAAGCATCTATCATAAGTAGCTACCTGATTTCAATGGTTTTAGTTAACTGTATTAGGGCCAGGCTTTTTAGGGCTGTGTAAGACTGGGGGGCTCATCCCCCCTGCATAACTTCTGATACGTTAATGCAATATGTAAAAAACTTAGTCAGGTTATACTTCATTCTTATCTAAACATGTTAGGGCAAATATATTTTTGCAAATGTAATAATTTTTCTGCTGATGTCATCAAATGTAAGAGCACCTGTAGCAAAAAAAAAAGGTATTTAAAAGTTAAAAGTTTGGTTAGTAAGGGAAAATCATACCTAGTTACTAATTTCTGTTGGTTTCAAAATGACCCAAAATAAATTTTCAAAAAAGTCACCAAATTTTGAACAATTGGGAAGGGAGGGGGGGGACGCGTCCAAATAGGGTTAAAGCACATGTCTTATTTATGCGTCTAGGTAGATCACAAAGACTCTTATTCTTTAAAATTAAGCTGGCATTCAGCACATTTCATTGTTATAATAAAACATTCAAAGTACATACATCACTCATCATCAAACGCCATCAAAACATTTATCATTGATCAAATAAACTTGTTCAAAGTCTGCAGTAAAGAAGTTAGAAAAACATCTTCAACGTTGTTCTAGCGTCTTTACTGCAGACTTTGAACAAGTTTTTGCCTTAAACAACATCTTAAAAATTACATCAAAAATTTGTTTTGGTACAAAGATAGACAAATATAAGAGTAAATATTTAATCACTATAGAGGAGGGATTTCTGAGCATAGCATTGTAGCCTGAGGTTATGCTCAAACATCCCTCCTCCACAGTGATTATTTACTATAATTTGACCACTGAATATTAACAAGCCTGCAGTTGAATGTTTTTTTTTCTTATGCACAATGCAAGATTTTTAACTCGATTTTCCTCTCTGCAAATTTTAATTTCAATATAAAATCCTTACCCTGTTACAACAACTATAAAATCTAAAATGTTCCATGCATTGCGTAAATAGGAACCAGGATGAAGTACAAAACCTTGCGTAACAATTTTTAATACTGATTCAGCAATAAATATAGCAAGAAGATACACCTCTGCATGTTCCTGGAAAAAAATAAAAACATATATGAACAAATATATCCTCAAATTAAACTGCAAAGAAGGGTGTTGAGACAATAATGCTTGCAACTGATTGGTTTCTATTTTATCTCTAATAGTTTTATTTTGTTGTATCTGTTGATGAAACCTACAAGTATGGTCCATTATTAAAGGATCAATTTTATACAGGCCATTATGTATTTGGTAACACCATAATATTCATGAGCATATATTTTTTGAATGTAAATCTTTTCCGAAAATACCAGGTATCACTGAAAATTTAACAAAAACAGATTCTGGTACTTTTGAGTTCTATGTTTTGGTTTTAGTAAAGCTATAGTACTACACTTCAAATAAAGACCATTTTCCCCACGGAACAAAAACTTATACAACTTATCTACAGGATAATATGGTATCCTACTGGGTTGCAAATAAGTGAAATTCGATGTGGGATCGGAACTTGAAACTTTATCCATAATACTTATATTGACAAAAATCATTTAGTGTGACCAATATATCCGCTGTTTTCAATTATTCGTTAGATTTTCTGTTTTGACCCTCTTTCAGTTAGACTTTTACAAAAGCTAAAGGCCATGTTCCACGTTAGAACGCTTTCTGCGGAACTAGCGTGATGTCAATCTCTACCAATGGAATGTCTATAATTTCTTTCTATGCGTGCGCATTTTCCGTTCCGATTCTGTTTCGCAGAAAATTTCCTGAAGTTGAAAACGGCCTTTATAGGGTAGTAATATTCATAGTATGCATCAGTGCTTAAAATAAAAACAAGTAATCCATGTGGAGGAGACAATGAAGTCTGAAGTTATTCTCACAAGCCTCTCCTCCACAGTGATTATTTGTCCTTAATAAGCACTGATACATGGATTGCCAGGGGCTAATACAGCCTATTTTTGATGGCGTTGAGCGCTATTGGGCGTGTCTGGGCATGTCTGGGCAAAAATTAAAATTTGGAAAAACTTAGAAAATAAACCTCAATTTGGTAGGGGATAGTAAAAATTACATTAAAACAAGATAAATGGACCTAGATAAGGCATCAAATGACCATTATTTACCCAGATCAGTATTGAATTTGGGCGCCCAAATTAAGTATTTGATGGAAAGAGCTACCCAAATTCATTTTCTGTATTATCCCCTGATTGCATATCTAACATTATACCGCAACACAAAGCAGGGCTTGAAATAACTATCAGTCATAACTGTGGATGAGAGGTTTTTCATAATATTTTTGGCCAATTGGGCCGAATGTATTCTAAAAATCTCTCATCCACAGTGATGATGGGCAGTTATTTTAAGCCTTGTAAAGAAGAAAGTTGTAAGATCTTGCAATTCACTACAAATTGAAATGTCATTGATCATTATTAAGATTTTTTACAGTGACTGAAATAAAAGTAATCGATACGTTGGAATGATTGTTGAAACACACCTTCACAGTGATCATTTTCTCTTATTTCAACAACTTCCTTATGGACATTATTCACAGAATCATACTTACTAATTCAAGATTTAATTTTGATTTATCATGTACAGGTAGTGGTGTATTTAATGCAAGTAAAACACAGTTTACTGCAATGGTTAACAAAATGAAATGATCGAATGGCTGAAAGATAACAACAACAACAAATTAATGGCTTTATAAAGATTCCATGAAATAAATATCTTGCTGTACACCCAACTCAAAACAGGTTGTTTGTCAATCTATTGTTTCAGCTAACTCTCCTATTTTGAGTCTTATGAGTAAAAGAATCTGAGATGCAAAGGAGTGATGTTAAAATTAAATAATGAAAAATTGGCACAATTGGTATTCATAAGGTAGGGACAAAATATGCAGAAACAAATAAAAAAGAATTTTAAATAATTTTCCCTAAAGATGTTACTACAATTATTATTTGCAAACAATTTAATTATAACTAATATCACCAAAATAAACATTTTTTTTTATGGTTAACTAAAAAAATGTTTAAGCTTCTGGCAATATTATTCATAAATTAGTCCGTTGCGAAGATTTTGTAAATGTTCCATTCACAGAGTTAGTTCTCACAAATATAAAACTTGATTTTTGTTGATATTCTTTCTTTAATATTTGTCCCAATAATTTATGTACAATAATGTTAATAACAGTTACTCATTTGCAACTCGTGAAAAATCTCAATATATATAGCTCATTTGCAAAAATAAGCCCTCATGATATGCAAAATAACAACCTCACAAAAAGTCTTATACTACATAATATTCTCTCTTGAACATTAAACAAGCATTAAGTAAACAACTGTTTTATAATAACCAATGATGGATGACATGATTTTGTTAAGCATCTCTCTCTCTCTTTTTATAATACTTTTTTAATTATTGTATTATTGAGTTTTTTTCTCCAACCCCTTTTTCTTCAACCCCTTCTTGTAAACTGCATACAACTTAAATAAGCGAGCAAAGTGAGTTTTTTGTTGTTGTTGTTGTTGTTGCAGTATGTCAGAGAATATCGCAAAACGAATGTGGTGAATCTGGTGAATCTGATCTAAAAATTAGTCTATAATGGCAGATTTAGCCCTTCTATACTATACATTTCACCGTAGGGTCCAACCACAGTCAGCCCTCAGTACTTTAAGGCCAAACTTTTGCGAGTGAATACTTTTGTGACTTTTTGACATATTCGCAAAAGTTTATGACGCAAAATATTTCAAAACCACCCCTTCGGGAAAGTTTATGCTCACAAATACGACATATTTTTTTAAAATATTTTTCCGCAACTTTGTTGATTTGTTGATGAATATGACATTTAGGAAAGAACAAACGTGTAACTTGACGTTTAAGTTAAATTCTTCGTTCTTTACCCTTCTTGAAAGTTTATGACCGTGAAATCTATTGAATTGGCCCGTTTACGAAAGTTAAAATGCCCCATTTGCAAAAGTTTGTGCTTGCAAAACACAAAAGCTTTGTGAGTTTTTGTCCTGGCGAAAGTTTGTGTTCATGGAAGTTTGTGCTCTTAAAGTAGCCACTATAAATATCACTCTCAAATGTTGGAATGACTGTATTACCAATGAAGTCATAGCAATGTAAAAAGACATTTCACTTGCTCATCACATATATTTTCTAGAATATGAACACAAGTGTTCCAAGAAAGGTATAAAAATGTACACTGATAATGATATACAGTGATAGATGTACAGAACCTCCCTAGTTAGCATTAGAGAAGTGAAAACATTTGCACTTGTCACAAAAAACAGTATTGTTTGCTCCGACACTAGACATATATTTACTATATATATATTTACAAATACATATATATATATAAACCACAAAGGTGCTTAATTTTTATTTTATTTTGTGTTGTATTATTTTCTTTTTATTTTCATTTTCAGACAAATTTCGTAAATATTAAAAAGGTTTAAGTTAAATCATATATAATTTATAAACCAGGGAATGTACTTGACTCATTAGTTCAAAATGTGCTACGTGCTCAAATTCACTCAAACAAAATATTGTTGGAAGAATAAACACTACATGGGCATCCACAGAACTTTCCCATTATTTAATAATATGCAACTTGCATGGCTACAGGCATCAATGATTTTGTATACAAACATAATTGATAAGTGATCCAACAAGATAGATAATAGCTGGCTATTTGATAGTCTCAGCGGTGGGTTACTTTTGCAAGTTACCCGGTCATTGCAATTTTTATATATAATAATTCTTGTCACAGCTCTCTTATTTATTTAATATTTTTGTTGTTGTTGGCAAAATATGAAAAAATAAGGAAGGCGATTAGGATACCTTTTTTTACTTTTTTCTGTAAGGCAGCACATTAAAAATAATAACAGTAAATATAAACTTGAATGAAGACCAACATCTTCAGAGATACATTTTTCTTGTCACCCCCCTCCTGTGTGTTGGAGGTAGCAAAATTTCCAGACCAGATTGCACTCTCACTTTAATTATTATATCCGCCGGTATTGAACAGCTGGACAATATTTAACATTTTTTAATCTATTTTTACTTATTGAACCGCTTCACCTCATCAGCAGGCAAAATAAGCATACTTTACTATAGTATTTTGCAAGTTCGACAACGCTTTCCATAACGTTTCTCTCATGCTATCATGAAGATGATGCATAGACTTTAGAATTTTGTTTTGAAAGAGCTTGCCGAGTTTAAATTTTATTTTGGTCCCCTATACTAATTATTATATGTACATTGGAGTGCGCCAATTTTTGTAACAGACCATATTAAAAACTTGTTTAAAAAAGCAGATAAGACGTTTGTTTAAAGAAGCCAATTTCAAATGATTAGAGAAAAAATAATTTTTTATAAAGAGTCTTAAGTCAAAGATCGATCGGTTTCTTTGGTACAAAGAACGAATCAAATGCAAGATCGTTGATTCAGCACTCTTTCCCCGTAAACAAATTTTGGATAAATATATATTTTTTAAAAGCAAGTTCATACCAAAATGCAAAACATCAACTGTTAGGGTGCAAGCTCCTAAAACTACTTTAGCGCCTCTAAATCTTTATCTCTCACCAGCGTATTGAGAACTAATTTCTTATACACAAAAACGATCTACTTCTGTCCTCATTCTCTTATTATAAGGTTACTACTTACTTGATGGATAAGCCGATCGAACTCTAAATTCCCTCACATAAGAAAAATAGAAAGTGGTTTTCTCAATTCGGTTAAAAAACATTGTCAAAACGCGGTCAAACATGGGACGCACGTGCTAATCTGACATATTTGTTTATGTTTTGATTTATGAGTTTGATCTATATTACCGGTAGCCGACCTTAGGGCTTTGGATTTTAGGTCTTTTTGCAAACTTGACAAATTCTGTTGTTCGAACATATTCGAATTTTCGTGTCTTTTGATTTGCTACCAAAATTTTAAGGCTTTTTATCAACCTCGTTCCCAGGAGAAGAAGCCCTGGGAACGAGGTTGGCTTTTTATCTAAGCGAAAATTCGGAATTTATGCTCGAATTTTACCTTGTCTCAAATATTGATGTGAGGGTTTGTAGCGATAAATAGCGACAACAGATGGGTTCATGACAAGTGAGAATTAGAATGATGATACTGCGAAATTGATGATACTCAAATCTTAGCCTGTTCCGCAGACCCGCCCCGCGGCAAAAAAGTTCGCCGCGTTTTCTCGCCAGACGTCGATTTTGTAGTACAGGTTATCAAATCTCTGACCATCGTTAATTAAAAATGCATACTTGAAATTAGATTTTTCGTGCAAGCGGAATTGATATTATCACTCGTTATCGCTATCATACTTACGTGATCGCAGTTACCGCTGCTTTTTACTAAGTGAGCACCTATGGTGGACACTAAGCTTAACAGACCATGATTTCCCGTTAAAATCATTCGCTTTCAGTTTCCCGATTTCCCAAATATTCTTCCCCCAATCTAAATTTAGCATGAGATTAGTTCTTTTTCTGCATAAACTTTTAAACTGGATTTAAAACGAGCAACAACGGCCTGATGGAAAGGAAGTTATATGTTTCCCCGTTGGGTAAAAACCTGTTCAGCAGTAAACGATTACAATGTTATTCTAGCGTATTTACTGCGGACTTTAAACAAATTTTTATCCACTGTGTTATTTAATAAAAGACTAAAAATTTGAAGTGATGATAATTTTGTCATGAAGTACCACAGTATTTCAATCAGTCAAAATGTAGAAAGTCTAGAAAGGCTGTTGTTTGAAAGTTAGCACAAAACGGAAAAAACCGGGAGCTTACGGTGGAATACGGCAGTTACGGCGGAAATGTAGCCACGGGAATTACTCTATTCTTTTTTTGCCGTGTTCGCTCTCTCCACTGTGATTTTCTCGGCTGTAATTTTTAGCAAATGACTTCTCTAGTCTAGTCAAAACGACGAATAAAATAATTTCAAAATGGTTGACACACTCAAAGACAAATTTCAAAATAACAGTTTTTTGTTGTGGAGAGAGAAGCAAGATTATAGTCAAAATGAAGTCGAAGGACTATAAAGCTACACAATTCATATTGAGATTCAAACAATTCTAAAAGTACAACTTTCAGAACATCTTGTTAAAACTTTGATATATCACAGCAGGGGTTGAGATGACTGCTGGCCATCACTGTGGAGGAGAGATAGTTTAAAATATTTTCAGCCAATATTCTGATAAATCTCTCCTCCACAGTGATGATCGGCAGTTATTTCAACACCTATACTGATATCTTCGAACAAATACTCGTTCTATCATATACTTAGGCTTAATATAACTGTCGGACATCAAAGCTGAAAACTATACTAAAAGACACTCCGCCACAGGTGATGTCCAGTAGTTATATTAAGGCTTGTATACCGTGAAATCCTGAATATAAGCCCAAGGCCAATTATTAAAGACTTTTTTTAGGGGGGGGGGGGGGGGGGCGGCCCTTTTTTCATTTTTAGGGGGGACTAAGCCAGATGGGGGGCTCCATTTTTTAGGGGGGGGGGAGGAACTTATATTTGACGGGATTACAATCTGGGGAGGGCGGATCTAAAAGTGAAAAAACAGATATTTTCTTGGTATGAGGAAGGATAGGAACCCCTTGTAAATACAAGAGGAGCTAATATTTACGATTTTACGATGTGGATATATATTCCATATACGCATATATCAGGGACCATATTATTTTTCAAAAAAATGGCCACATATTTGACTACACTGCAAAATCAGCCGACACACGATGTATCAACGTCAACAAAGTGACGTCGTTGTTTCCAGGCTGTAACTATCTTTATCTCTAACTATAGTTAGATGAAAGTTGTTATATATTTTCCTTGCTTGAATAAACTCCTCCCTTTTGACACGTTAAAGCTCTTAAAGAATGGATCCAAACTAATATAAATCACCTAGTATTTTCAGTATATTTATAGAAATGGATTTACATTGATTCGAGAAGACAGATCAATATAACGTTTTAAAGTATAGCTTTTATTTGTATGAGTAATTCAAAATATTCATAATTTCCGAATACAAGACATACCAATAGGCAAAAACCTGTTTAAAGTCAGCGACATTGTTCTAACGTCTTTACTTCGTACTTTGAACAGGTTTTTGCCCACTGGAAAAAGTGTATGAACAATAATATTCGAGTGAGCAAAGACAATTAAGTAGATAATTAGTATTATCTTTATCTCTAGAATACACAACAGGACAACCTCGTTCCCAGGGCTTCTTGCCGACAACAGGAAAGATTGCCCAATATCGTTCATACATCCCATACAGGGTGTATTTCCATATAGCAATAGACCTATTCACATACACAAAAAAGAGGCGTTGGCTTCTCAAATTAGAAACTTGTTGCAAAGCAATAGCTTCCTTATGTACAGGGACAGCACAAACTTTTGTTCTAAAGTAAATATGATTCTTAACAAATCTTCTGGGTTTTTCATAAAAGCTTGTAATTTCGTCAGAATAGAGCGCCAAAGTTAGTAAAAATACCAAAATATGAAAATATACTTCATGACATCACCAAATGACGTCATCCTACCATGCCATCAAAATTGTAATGTCGATACAAGATAATGTTGCGATTAGTCATTGTTGAAAATTTAAAGCCTATATGATAAATATTGAATGAGTTGACTTTTTTTCACTTTTATAAGGATAATACAATAGGCAATTTGAAAGGTGGTTTCGAGAAATGACTAATAACTTTTGAACATCATGCGCTATGGCTATGAAAGTTTTCAGAAATATGATTCAAGACTTCAGCGTTCACACAAAATAATTTATTTAAGAAAAGTTGACTGCGCGAAGGAATCCGCACCCCCTGGACCCAATTTAGTTAAGACCCTTAAACGGACGATTTCCATGCCTCAACGTAATCAAGGACTTCATTTTCGAGTGCTAAATATTGTTAACTTTGCATTAGGAATTTTTTTAGGAGTTGGGTAGTTTCCGTTTTCAGTGGATTTTTAAAATCTATGTAATCCACAAAAAACCAATGACCAATTCGGAGCATGCACATTTCATGCATATTGCGAAATAATGTTATCCTTTTGCTGGATTCGGGGAGTCTTGGAAATACAGATCTGTCAAGTTTCGGTGCGTCAGTTGAAAAAACGTAAATTAAGTCGTTTCCCGGCCAAAAAAGCTGCAATGAAAACCGGCCTTTAATGCTGATTAGCAAAACGAATGGAGTACTAGAAAGTTATAGCGGAACAACGTGATTTGTTTAGTTTGCAAATAGATATAAGATCTTAGTCTTAAGTCTACACGATTAAGTTTTTTTGAGTCTGCACAATAAATCACTAGAGCCTTCCCGTGCTGTGCTGGTCGCAAAATAACTCATAATACATTTCTATGATTGCAGAGGTTTTCTAGCAGTTGTCCGAAACCAAATATATATTGTCCGAAATTAAATGAAAATTTTACAATACAGTTTCATAATCAAAACTCTATCTAGATTAAAAATAAAAACCCAGGGCAGTTAATGGTTAGGCGTCAATTTTTACCAATGTAAAGGCTTCTTTTGGATTTCGTGGCGAAATATAAAATAATATCTCGCACCCTGGAGAGTTTACGATGTTTACGAAGTAATTTTTTATTCTCTATCTATACCAAATGTTTAAAGTTAAAAAGACTGAGATTTGTCTTATAATGGCTTTTGTACTATAGTGTTTTCAATTATATTCATGTCATAAAAAGTCTTAACCCACCATATGACATAAAATATAAGACTGTATAGCAACGAAAAATTTAAGTATAATACTCAAGACTAAATACAATCAAAAACTTGTTTAAAGTCCGCACTAAAGACCCAAGAACAACGTCGAACGACATTGTACTAGCGACTTCACTGCTGACTTTGAGCAAGTTTTCATTGGAATGCTTTCAAATAATAAATGTCTATAACAAATTCATTTATTTTTTCGGTTTGTTTTGTCTAGTGAATATTCCAAAAATAAATTCCCTCAACATATCAAAAATTTAAAACTGATGTAAACAAACGCGTGGGGGTGCTCCTTTAACTCTATTTCTACTAGGCGTTTTAGGGTTCTGAGAATCTTGTGGAACATGATAACCACCCTTCATAACTTTTGATAGAACCATGCTGCAGTTTTGAAACATTTTAGGCACAATTATACCCTTAGTTACGTCATTGCTTGTTAGGACGTCATCAAGGCATAACAGGTTAGTCAAAAACATTTTTAGATGAAAAATCGTTTTTGAAGCAATAATAAGAGAAAAAAAAAAATCGGATTTTTTTTTAACCAGCTGTCAAAAATGTGGTTGTATATGCCTAGTTATCAAAAAATGTTTTTTTTAAAACGATCCTAAATAAATTAAAGAAAAAGTCCCAAAATGTCTAGTTACATTCTTCAGTATAAATAGGGTTAGTAAGATCTGATGCTCGTTGAGGACCATCGGTGGATATACTTCAGCTTGTTCCAAATCATCTTGAAAACATTTACTGCAACTCAACAAAAAATTCACATACGTAATAACTATTACTAAAATTTCTTAAAACATCGGCCTCAACCTCGTACTCAAGGCTTCTTTCCGAAAAGAAGCCCTGGAAACGAAGTTACATCGACCTATAAAAGTTCACAGTTTATCTCATTAATATAGTCATGATATATAGCTCGCAGTTTAATAACATCATTCCATAAATATGAATATTGGTCGAAATATATGAGAGACTGAATTCATAAAAAAATATTTGTTTTCTATTTTCACTGTTTGGAAGCCATCTTGTTTGGCCAAACATTATCCCCATTTTAGATAAAAAGAATCGCTTATTTCGACATACTGAGGTTTCTAGAATCTGCATATGTCAGCAGGATATGATCAGTGTTTGCTAAGTTGATTGATTATGTACCTTTAATATCTGCAGATTCACATTGTTCAATTACATCGAAAAATACACTATTTTTGATGTAAGCAACTAAGGTTAGGCTCCAGTACTGAAAGTTGCTTATGATAAACTGAAATTAAATTACATTACTAAAACTTGCTTAACAGTTGCTAAAATGTTTCGATATATATTTACTTTTAAAAAATAGAAAAAGCTTGATTCAGGGACTTTTTTATACACAGGTATAAATATATTATACGTAGGTTTGTTATGGAAAGAAAAAAGAAGGTAATACAGCATTTCGAATTGACATATAAATGTAAAAATAATAAAAAAGCGTGGCGTGATATGAAGTTTCTTATGATTATAATCTACTTATTAATACGATCGTTCAGATTTCCGTCCGTCCATCCGTCTGTGTGTCCTCCGAAACCGCCAGGCCATTTTACTTGGAATTTGGCACGGTCGACCGGAGTGGCAATGCGCAACTAATGCACTGGTTGGTTTGGAAAACTTGCCTCGTCTTTTTGCCTCGCTCATTTTTTGGGACTTTTTTTAAGGGTTGTTGGCATGTAAAAATAGAACCGCTATATCTTTGTGACTGAAATTGCATGGAGTATAAAATGATATAATAATTTTATGAAATATTTGCCTCACTCATTCGCCTCGCTCATTTTTTGGCATCTTAAAAAGTTTTTGGCCTGTAAAAATGGAACCGCTGCAAGTACCTTGAGCACAGAGTGATGTCATAACAAGACTTGATGACGTCACTGGTACCAATTATGATAGATAACAGTGAGATTCTTTTAACACAACTTTGAAAATAAGGAAATATCCTCCAAAAATGTTGTGGTTCTAAAAAGTCACCAAGTTTCAGTACCGTACCATTAATAAAATATATATTGTTGCAAAATGAAATGCTGCGGGTACTTTGTGCTCCCCCCAGGGCTAATATGATTAAAACCACTCTAAATTGTACTCTTTAAAATTCAAACCCCTGCAGAGTCAGAGCAATCGTTATAGAGAGTGTGGGCACACAGAATGTCTTACTATAAATATAGTATAACCTTATTTTACATGAGTCATCATTTAAACTAAATAAATAACATATTTTTTCTATTATATATTTTGTAGTATCTCTTTGAATGTTATAACTTTTTCCTATGTTTCTTTGCTTTAACACGTCTTACATAAATAATTTTCCTTTTAAATATGATATGTCCTATAAATCATAGTTCATATTAAATCATAGCTACATTCAGAGAGGATAGAACACTATACTAATTACTTAATTGAATGGTGATACTCATGTTCCACTTCATGTTTTATAAGTATAGGTAAAACGTGTATAAGAAGAAACTTTCCTCTAAGATCCTCAGAAATTAAAAAACCTTTATCATTACAAGTATTTTCCTAGTTCAAGGAAGTGAAATGAGTTTCAAACTTCCTTGTCTAGTTTATAAGCATAAAAAACTTTTCTCATATCGTTAATGAATGAATTTACCAAAAAGCTTCTAATGGAATGTGCAGATTTAGTCATTAACAAATAAAATAACTAAACCTCAGAAATTAAGCAACTTTTAGGCTAATATTTTCCTAGCTTAAGAATAAGAAACTTTTCTCCTGTTATTAGTGAATGAATTAACCAAGAACTAGTAGCGCGTGTAGTTTTAGCCGTTAACAAATAAAATAAATAAAACATTTAGCGTTCGAGAATCAAATATATAATAGACATACATTAATCTTCGAACCGTATAACGGGAAACAACCTTAAGGTTGTAGATTAGGGCTTTCCCTCACAGAAGTGCGAAGATTGGAAAATATACTTAGCATTTGGTCAATGTTTTAGAGGATTTTCAGGGGCCATTATGCGCATGGACTGAATTCTTATAAAAGATGGTGCACATAAATGCAATTAAACACTACAGAAGAGTGAATTTATACACTCCTCCATCGAATTATAGTTCCATGGAACCCTGCTACGAAACATTTAAAAGTGCAAATATATCAAGGTGTTCTATGTGTAAATAGTACTAAAGCAAAGTTAACGTTATCAAAGCTATGCTGAAACAAAATGACCGTGCATATGAATGTTTTGGTCAATATATTCCCAACATGTATGTATTGAGTTGAATAGTCGAGGGGTGGAGTAAATCAGGTAGCGTGCTGATATGTATTATTATCTCAAAGAGAACATACAACAATATATAAACATTTACCTAGCAGGCAAAAACTTGTTCAAAGTCCGCAGTAAAGACGATAAAGCAATGTTTTCAACGTTGTTCGAGTGTCTTTACTGCTGACTTTGAACAAGTGTTTGCCCACAGGGTATAAATTTATTCTGCTTATCTTTAGAAAACCTTGTAGCTACAACAATCTGTTCCTCAAAAAGCAGGCTAAAGAATTTCTGAGGGAAGTTTTACTTGTGTTGCAATCGTTTGTTACAGAACAGTCTAAAGAAGTGTTTAGAGAACATATACTTATACACTAAATTATTCCTCATAAAGCAGTCTAAGGAATTTCTGAGAAAAGTTTTACTTGCATCAGAATCGTTTGTTGCCTTACAGAACAGTTTAAAGAATCTTGAGGGAAGATTTACATGTAACAATCATTTGCTTCACAGTTGAAAAGCCTAAAGACCACTATACCAACCATCTGTTCCTCATACACCAGTTTAAAATATTTCTGAGAGAAATTTAACTTGCATAGCGCTCGTTTATCTTCCTACAGAACAGCCTAAAGAAGTTTTAAGGGAGCATCATATGCTTGTACAACAACGATCTGTCTCGTAGAACACTGCAAAGGCTCGATAGCCCGACGAGTGTATTTTCTCTCCATCCACAAAGGACTGGTTTATTTTATAAGGCCTGGGAGGTGGAAATTCATACACCTCTCGGTTTTTTTTCGGTGATACACTGCAAGTAAAGAACAACATAATCAGACTTACAAGGTTAAAAAAAAGATCTCAGACCAAATAGGGTTAAAACTGTGTGGCAGTGCCCATTGAGCAAAAACTTGTTCAAAGTTAGCAGTAAAGACGCTAGAACAACGTCGAACGACCTTGTTCTAGCGTCTTTACTGCAAACTTTGAACAACGTTTTGCTCACTGAGTACATATTAGTAAATATACCAATTTCTATTTATTATCCCTTTTGAAATGTATTAGAAAACTAAAAAAATCAGGTATCTAAAAGAATGTATCATGAACAACTATCTGGAGAGAACATGTTGAGGCATTGCCTTAGCAGTACGATTTGACGATTTGACTAGATGATGTGCAGTTAGCAATTTATGTTACCTATTACCTAAGCAACCATCTCCCAAATTTGTTTCAAAAAGCAGATATTTTTGCAGCTTTATAGAAGTAAAAATCAATAAATTTGAGAAAAATAAATCTACGGTGAAGTCAACAAGCTTGCAATTTGTGTAGTTGTATGGATTGTGTGGTGCATGATGAAATGAAAGACCCAAATCTACGACAAATCCATATATTATTTCTATAGAGCTTTCGGCCTATACAGCCTATAAAATACTAAATACTAATTACTCACCTAGGGAGTTCATGACAGTTAGCTATGTCTGGATGCTGGTGATTAGTTGGTCCCTTTAGTAAATTTTTTTAATTTTATTAGATAGCTATTACCTTATTAGGTATATTCTTTTGTTCAAAACATTATATAGAAAAATTACGAATTTTAGTAAAAAAATTGTATTGACAATGGCCGCTGTATAGGCCAAAAGCTCTACAGAAATAAGTTAAGCTTGCAATTGATGATTCAGCACTCTGGACATAGTTTGAAAGATACCGAGTACGGACCAGTATAGCTTCAAATATCGACTGTGTATTGCCATACACGTTTTTTATATAAGAAATAGGTTTATAAGAAACAGTTGAATTTAGATAAAGCATAAGAATCATAGAAGCGAAATTGGCAAACGGTAAGAAACAACCATATATCATTTCATTTTCGAGATTTAAACCTCCAAAATAGATGTAGCTAGGTCTCTTATATGCACCAAAAACAATGCTTTAGCTGTCACAAAAACAATACGTTAAACGAACTTTCATTTTGTATCTTTTGTTAACATTTTATGTATGTTAGCATTATGTACATACAGTTTTCACTTGGATAATTTAAAAAACAAATAAGAAACTTGAGTTTCCATATTTTGGTAAAAAAGAAGAAACTTCAGTTCTCACTCAAATCTTAAGTTTCTTTTAAAATAAATCTGTAATCAGTAGGCTTTCATACTTTACAGACTACATCCCTGTGGGCGAAAACCTGTTCAAATTCCTTAGAAAAGACGTTTTCAAGTTGTTCTAGCGTTTTTACTGCGAACATTAAACAAGTTCTTGAGTGCGGGGTTAACTCTTTTCTGACGGCCTGCAGTTTTTCATGTATATTTTAATCATGTAACGTTTGCTCTCTGCATTTTCATTAACCCATAGGAGTACAAGTAATCGTTAACATTTTACTGTTGACCACAAAATATGAAAAAGAAAATCGACCAGATTATCGGCTTAGAGAACTCACGTTCTGTAGTTTTCAGCTTTGAACTGATGCGTTCTGCACAGTAGCAATAACATATTTGTGGTCTCTTCTTTTACAAAACAAATTTCTATGCAGCAAAATATTCAAAATAAAACAAAACAGCTCTATAATAACAGGCTATAAACAATCACAATTTCAATCTCTGAAGTAACAACCTACTTAGTGTCTAAAATAAGAGCAAATATTCACTGTGGAGGAGTGATATTGGATCATAGTTTCAGATCACACAGCCTGAACTATGATCAAAAATCTCTTCTCTACAATGATTATTTGTTATTCTTATTTCAAACATCTTAACCTCTCTTTCACATAATTATAGTCCCATTGCAGTCACAAGCGGTGTTGCAAGCCTGGAAATAATCTCCACAGGTGATGTTCAACAGTTAATCTCAGGCTTTGAAACCAACCTTGTTCCCAGGGCTTCTTTCCTTTTCAAAACACTGAAGAAAAGGCAAGCTCTGGGAACGAAGTAACCTCTGAAACATGTTGTGAACCAAGATCGTTTGATGGCCGTCTACCCTCTGGGATGGGACACTGAAATTGGTCATAAGCCTTGAAACTTAATTTCCAAACTATTAGATAAATTATCCTAGTGTCTGTTATGTGCATAGGCACCTGTCTCGCTAATTATGATAGATGGTTGTCTTGTTCTGATTTGTAAAATAAAACCTTCTTCATTTTATATGCATTCAACACTTTTAAAATTCAAAGTTCAAACAAAAATTAAAAAAGCAATTTTATAGTGAATTTTATTGTCACCCATTTTCTTAGTGTTTTGTTTATAGAATTGGAGAACGCGCACATGGAAATGCTCTCAAAAGAGCTTTTTTTTAGTAACGTTAGTATATTTTCGGTGTGTTTGTCTAGCATGTCAGATAATATTCCCATCTTGCATATTAAATTTAACCTTTTTAAATCAAATTCACTGCGAAAGCCCAAAGATGTCTTTAGCAGCGAATTTTTCACCTGAAACACCGAATGTAAAAATGTGTCTTGAATTCACTACAAAACATTCCATTCCTTTTATTCAAACAAACGATTTCTACGCATGCGCAAAAATAAGTGGTATGTTAAAACAATTTATATATGCATATTGATATTTGTTATTGATTTGAATTGTACTGTCGCGACTATCTGATGTTAATCATATAATTGTTTTTACAAAGCTTGTAAATAGAAAACAATGGTGATTAATTGGTAGATTAGCATAGAACAATGAACCTATTGTTACAAAAGGAGAATAGTTAAACTCTCATACCATGGTGAGGTTGAACGCTGCTCGTTAATAGTTTGAGAGCATCAACATATTATTGGTGAGAATACAAGCCTGAATATAACTGGGGGACCTCACCTGTGGGGGAGTGTTTTTTCAAAAAACACTCTTCCACAGGTGATAACCGGCAGATATATTTAGACTTTGAATATATCATCGTATTTCGAACGAGCGTATTTTATTAACTAAATGCAAAGATTTCAGTGGTGACCCAATGTTGAAAAGACATCGCTTTTAGATCAATACTCATCGTTGTTGATATGTCGCGTAACATCGGCAAGGTTAGATATGAATGGAAGAATATGTTGAACAGACAGGAAGGAATATTTAATTTCGTTTTAAACCGTTTTTGGAAGAGAACAAATCTTAATCATATAGCGCTAATATCATTTGTGCAGAACTTCTAAATAGTAACTATTATACATCTTTTAAATCAGAAAAAGTCTTTTTAAATTTAACTCGTAAAGGCTATAACCTGAAACCACATAACCTCAAATTCTTAATCCTTCTCAAGGATGATTATATGAAAATGGCCTAAATTATTCCAGGTCGAAACAAAGTTTTATGATTTCTGTTTCTTTAAAGAACATGTAGCTATACAACAAAGTAAATTTAAACACAACTTAAATATGCTTGGAAAGGCTAATTTAGGTACCTTAGATTCACTGATTGCTCTACATAATCTTCGTACTGGATTTTGCTGACTGAATACAAATAAACTACTATATTTCTTTCTTTCAGGTCCAGTTATTTTTTGTAACGATGATGTTCTTGATTGGCTACCAGTCATTGACAAAGCAGCGGAAAGTCTTCTCTCATCTCGCATTGACATTATTATATTTGATTATTTACACTTTTATTTCTATATACTCCTGTTTTTCTTCTTTACTTGTTTTGTGCTCTCTTTCTCGTTTTTCATCTGGATTATAAATATTTATTCCTCACGATATTCGTTCTCATATATTTATCGCAGACAAAAAATAAAACTCATTTTAACAACTTTTCTTGAATAACAAATATGTACACCACCGTAACTTTATAGTTTAAAATTTTCTAATTTTAATTTCTTCTACTTTGCTCTATTATTTTTTTTTAGTTTCACTTGAAAAACTAATTTAAGGAGACTGTGGAATATTCTAAAAAGAGTCTGGATTCGAAAGTTTTAACATCTGTCCAATAAGAATTAAGTAATTCCTTTTTATTAGCACGTGATACTATTGTTGTGAACGAACAGCTTATTAACGTCTGTTGAAGAATAGATTTCTCTAGATCTCCCTTTTCACCTGTTCGCTTCCATGTTCTTGTATTTATAGTTTTAATTAATATACAGAAGAACTAAACAAAAAATTGGAGTCATCGAGACAAAAAATAAAAATCTTTTTACAAAAAAAAAAAAGAAAGAAAGAAAGAAAAACTGAATGTTTTTCTATTATTTTCTATAAATTGTTTATAAGAAATCATAAAAAGTACACGTCTTTGTATTTTAAAGTCACTTGGATTTTTTTAAAAACCATAAAGATACTGTTTCGGAGTTAACTGTGTCATACGATGAATCAGAGCTTTATCTGAAAACGAGACATATCTATATATTTACGCTGTTATGCATTCAAAGCAACTATATTGAAAATCAGATTAATAATATCAAAGATATTGTCCCAGTGGACAAAAACGTGTTCAAAGTCAGCAGTAAAGACGCTAGAACAACGGTGAACGACGTTGTTTTAGCATCTTTACTGCAGATTTGAACAAGTTGTTTGCCAACTGGAGTTTTGTGCTAGATATGTTCAATATCACCGTATTTTGCTGTGTCCAGGTAAACTAGAACGCCTCTTCTTTCCAGGTAAACTAGAACGCCTCTTCTTTCAAATATAGATGGATAAAGGGTTTTAAAAGTTTAACTTGGGAAATCCGTTAACATTTCAAAATTGCAAAAAGGCGGGAAAATTATCTTTTAAAGCTTCACGGTCATTTATGGATCAACCTCTCACGGTTATTTATGAAACAAACTCTCACGGTTATTTATGGAACAATTCTTTTTATAGAAATGGTTTAATTGTAGTCAATCTCGTTCCCAGAGTCAAAAGAGAAGAAGCCCTGGGAACGAAATTTGATTTTAGTAGGATTAATAAAGACCACGATACTATACTCAATAGGCAAAAACTTGTTCAAATTCTGCGCAAAAGACCCTAGAACAACGTCGAATGACGCTGATCAAGCGTCTTTACTGCAGACTTTGAACAAGATTTTGCCCACTGGATTTAGTACTTCAAGTATTAACTTGAGAATCTATATCTAGATATTGGTGTATAAGGCATTCTTTGAAGAACTGAAAACAATAGGATAAAGAGAAAAAAGAAACATACAAGGACTAGCTATGTGTGTAATCAGCAGGGCATTTAGTTACATACATTTACTTCTAAAATATTAATAGTACAACCTTTTGAGAAGTCCAATGTCATTGATACCTTTGATATTTTTCCATTCAAATGATGAGCAAAGGTATGTTTTTCATCCAGAATTAACCCAGGCTTCGGCAAAGATCAAAATCAAAATTTTCATGATATCTTGCTAAGTAAAGGCCTTGGGAAAACATTTCAAATTTTTCTTCTTTGAATGGTCTGCCACTTATCTATTAAGCTCTAATGACTGTACCGTTATTCCACGTCCTCAAGGTTTTTCTATATATATATACAAAGAAAAGAAAATCGAACCGAGTTTTTTATGTGTATTTTACTATTATTTAGCTACCCGAGTATTTTATAGGCGCTTATAGCAATAAAATACGATAATAAAGAAACAAACAAAAAAAACCCGAAATATTTCGGAAGAGTTGTTCTTTCGACGGATTAAATTTCGGTAAACTTTCTCGCCAAAAATTTAAGATACTCCATTGGTAGGAATCGACGTCTACCAATTAACTGTCTTCTTTAGGCTTTTGCCGCGATTTTTTTCAATGTTCAGATAAGAGAATCGATTAATTCAACATTCCTGATAATTTTGGACTCTTATCTTTTTGGGTAGGTTTAATGTAGGTCAACTTCATTCCCAGGGCAAAAAGCGCAAAGAAGCCCTGGGAACGAGGGTGAGTGTAGGTTGTAATGTAGATGAAGTTGGACATGATTTTGAAATTTTAGCCAGGAAAATTTTTCGCATGTAAGCCAGAAGAATACATTCCATCGGTAGAAATTGACATCACACAGCGTGCAATGTCAATTTCTAACAATGAAATCTTCTTTTGTCTTTCGCGCGAAATGTTTTGCCTAGTGTAAATCCACCTTAAGAAATTTTTCTCCATATTGTATAACAATCAATTTATTCTTAAATAAACACATATACCTCAATACAGTGGTTACAATAAGAGCAAATAATCACTGTGGAGGAGAGTAATTTCAGCCTAGGTTCTGGTTACAAAGCCTAAAGTCACGCTCAAATTTTGCTTCTAACACTATGGTTACACAATTATGTCTTGAAACTTTGCAGTTCTTAAATTTAATTATCTTACGTTAGTAAGCCAAATTCTAGGTCGATTGCTCAATTAGTTCTTCCAATATTAGCCATTATCTGAAACCTCGTCTACTAAAAATGTAATATCTTCTGTTTACAAAGGAATAGCTAAACTTAGGATTTGAACATCGAGTCATATTGATAAGTAGGATAAGAAATATACATATTTTTATTTATTGTTGATCACCCAAAGCAAGGTTATGTTATGGCACTTTTCTTGGTTTATAAGGGAATGGAAATGTTTTTGCAGAAAAATGCAGAATAATGTCCGAAATTATTTGGCATAATTTTTCCCTCCAGGTATGGCGAAATTTCAGAGAAATACTTCATTAAACATTTTAAGACGGGGGTCGTGTCTAATTTAATCGGTCTTTCCAAACTTTGTGTTTGCTTCTAAGAGGCTAATTTTGACTGGAAATAGTGCAACAAATTTTGCTCTATTTTTCTTGTAGTTTTCCGACTTGGATTCGACCGATAAATCCTTTAAATCAAAGAAAAACTGAAAACCGGAGGTTTAAATAATTTCGATATGTTACTAACTACAATTAAAATTTTATACGTGGTTAAGTATTAACAGTTCTAGCATGACAAAGATGCAGAATTACCTTACCTTTACCTGGAGGTAAATTTTATAATTTTGTGTTTTTTTATTACCCCCGGATAAAAATTCTTATTTTAGCCCTGTTTTTAGGTAAACGACTTTATCACGCTCAAAATTGTAAACTACCAATACAACCGATTTAAAAAGCAAAGAATCACTTTTCAAGATAATAGCATTACCACGCACCAAAATATTACATGCCACAACTCCCTTGAATACAAGACCACTGGATCGCAGAGGGTTACTAAAGGAGACAAAGATTTAAAAAGAAATAGAAATATAGAACTAGAAATCTAGTATAAAGAGAAATGGAATTATAGAACTAGAAATTTGGTATAAAAATGTGTGTGTATATTAAAGTATAAAATTTAGTTTGATTTATTAAAAAATATGTATTCTATTTACATTCGTAGAGTTTAGAGATTTTTTTGCATTGCGTATAAATATCGCCAAATTATATGAAGACAAGGATGAATCATTGGGCAAAGATTCCATACCTTTATGCAAATATTTCGAAAAGGCAAGAACGAGGTTGAGCTTTGCGGTACGAGGAAAGAAGCTAGTATCATGGAATTTACAACGAGATTTAGAAATGTCGAGAAAGAATGAGTGATTTGAACATAATTTATAGAAGCGAGTTTTTCGAGTGAAAGAACGAGGAAGAGGAACAAGGGAGTGTAGTTCGTAAGATCATTTTCCATGGAAATAGCGATAGAAATATTTGGAGTGACGCAACTTTCATCTCCGATTATCCCGATTTTTTCTGATTTGTCCCAAATTGTCTAGGTTTTGATCTCAATTTCCTACCCGATTTTTATAAATAGGATACTAATCCTTCAAATTCTGTAAGAGTGATATGTTTTACCTTTTATAACCAATCCAAAATAGTTAATAGCATTTTTTTATACTTATTTTATTTACGTTTAAAGAGAACACAAAAATAGACAAAATTAATAATTCTGATGACGTCATAGCAAAAAAAATGCCAATGTCAGCAAAAAATTTAGTATTATTTCGAAAATATCTTGTGCTGAGCTACAATCGTATTAAGTTTCATTGCTCCAATATTAATAGTTGAGGAGTTAAGACTTACTTGTCACCTCTCTCCCAGCCAGGTGAAATATTACCAAAATATCCCAGGTAAAATAGTTTTTTTTTTCAATCTCGTCCCCAGGCCTTCTTGCCAATTGATCTATTTTCCAATAATTTTTCGAATTCTTTACCGGTTCTCTCCTGTACATTATCAGTGAAAAAGTCCTTTAAACATGCATATAAGCTTTTAAAATATGTCGGATAGCGAGTGATTTCGACTAATCACGTGACAAACAGGTTTAATATAAAATTCAAATGAGTCTCGTCTATCGTCACTAACACGGGATATAATCGTGACCTGATGATGAAAAACATGTTTTTATTTTGTAAATCTTCAGATTCTCCTTGAGAAGATTTTTATAAAGAGTAGGATTTATTTTTCCTTTGTAAATAGTTTCATATTTGTTTTCTTATTTTGTTCTTTTTAATTATTAACTACGAAAGGGTACATTATTAAACGAATTTTTTTTTAAAGTATTATTAATGAGAATGAAAAAAACACATGTTTTTCATAGGGAATCTAGAAAGTTCACTATAATATAAAGTGGACATATTTTTTTAAATTTGCCAAGCTTTTTGGATACCTTGGGCGAAACTTGTTCAAAGTCCGTAGTAAAAACGCTGTCGTTCGACATTATTCTAGCGTCTTTACTACGAACTTTTAACAAGTTTTGTCCACTGGGATATGTCCCATGGTCACACACGACGGTAAATTGTTTTTTAAATAAAATTTAATCAACATTTTAATGAAATTTCTACCAAGTGGGCGAAAACTTGTTTAAAGTCGCATAATCACCCTATTTTGTCAAAATTCTAAAATCTATATCAAGTTCACTGTTGGCAATTGCTTACTCTTGACTATCTAATAGACGGGCAGGGTGGAATAAACGTCCAGGGTGGAAAAGTTTTTTAAATTAATAAGCGTCCAGTATG
>JAULBZ010000089.1:0-43716 GCA_032360805.1 Neoturris breviconis
TTTTATCCAATTGGAAATTCTGAATTTTTGCTCGAATTTTGCCTTGTCTCAAATATTTATGTGATTGCTTGTAGCTTGTAATTATTTGCTATTTTGGTACAAAAAACAATGAATAGTAAGACATTTGACTCATTATTATTCTCTGGAATAATTACTTTAGATCCGCTAATAACCATTCTTAATACGCAGTGGTGTTCAATACCTGTTCAATAATAAGTTCTTTTTTGTGAGCAGGTAATTCCATGACAGAGAGATGTTCTAAGAAACGTTGCAAATCTCTCAAGTATGGTAGTTGGTCTAACAATACTTCATTCATATAACGTCGTAGCTAAGAGAGTAGAAAAGTAAAAAAGGTAAATACAGTTAAATCATGCTCCATTAAAAACTTGATAGCTCAAACGTTTCAATTTCTACCAATTGAATGTCTTCTTTTGGCTTTCACTGTAAATGTTTCGCCTAGTTAAAATCAACCATTTCTTATACTGAAAATCCTCGATTAAGCCTCTATGTGTGTGTGCGGTATGACTTAAATTATAATTTCTCATTTGGGATAAAAATAAAAATAGTGAAAATCTCACCTTTAGAACTTGTGTTTTTCTATAAGCATTATACTCATATTTTCTCTGTGCTTCAGGATGCATCAGAAATTGATATAACGTTAACCAGATCTAAACGTAACAGTGTCGTAATCAGTGTTGAAAAGACATAGTTTTGATGGTGATTGCGGCAGAGTATAGTAACATAAGGCATCACATTTCATCCTTCATAATGAGCAACAAACCAATCAATTGCTATTAATTGCAGTATTATTATGGACTATATTAGCAAAAGTCAATAACGCAATCTGTTTCCCTTAGATCCAGCGTTTAGTAATCACTGTAATCTTAATATGAGAAAAGATAAATCACCATGTGGATAAACAAACTCACATCCCTCTAACGTATTGCGATTTCTAGCCAAGTGGTTTAGAGTTACTTTTCTTAAAAGTGTGCAAATCAAAGTGGCACGAAATTTATGTGGAGTAAGAAACCGAGCGAACCTATTATATATCAAAGTACTATGTATACACTACTGTAGTGTTCCTATATTGCCGCGGTCATGAATTTAATTATTTAATAATTACTATATCTTTTATATTTGACTTACATTTCTATTATCTGTTAGATTTTAAAAATAAAGAAATACTAGACAAGAATCCAATAAAAGAACACCTTTTCTTTGAAATAATTCCTTCTATTATTACCCATTAAATTTTTAATTCACATTGAGAATAATTAATGTTATCTGATGATGACATTAATTAAAATGTCATTGATAATGCTTCTGGTGATCCTTTTCATAATTAATGTTATAAAGTCATTAAATTCATAACATAACATGGTGTAATAAAGCAGCTCATCTTCTTTTTCAAAAGTTGAAGAAGGAAGCTTCCCGAAAATAAAATGGAGATTTCAATTCCTTAAAAATGGTTGTCAAAAAAGTTCATGGTTAAAGTCTCTCAGCCTAAACAAAATCAAAATAATTTTTAGTGACCAGGTCTCAAATCCCTATAATTTACTCGGAAATTAAAAAAAAAAAAGATCAGCAGTTTTGTAATATTGACTAGAATGCCGATACCAAATTTTAAGATGTCACCGTGCCTTTTTGGTCCATTAGACAGAAAATAAAAATTGGACCTTTTTTGCCCTATACTCAGACTCAAGTAAACAAAATGGAGTATGAGTACAGTACAATATCCAATGCTCAGTATGTGACATTCTAATGATTTCACTTTTCTCACAAATTATGTAAATAAAATATAAAGATATACCTGTCCTTCTAATTTACTTAACATGTGTTGCTCATCCTTTGCTATGTTACACCATTTATTATCGTTGTATACTTGCAGGTTACCTAGATCAAATAAGTCAATGATTAACATAAAAGAATGAATTCATGAAACTTTCAACATAAAACTGCCTAAAATTATATACTTCATTAACTCTGGTGTGCACCTTCAGTGAATGAAATCGAAGAAAAAATAAAAACTAATCTAAAATGCTGAAGGTTTTAACATGGAAACACTGCAGTAACACATGTATGCCTGATGCATTTTCCATTATGACTGTAATCTTATTGCTCTTCCCCAATCATAATCTAATTCCACCACAAAGTAAAATAAAAACTTCCAACTACAACAAAAAATATAAAATTACCTTTTTCATCTGTTTTCTTCCAAGGTGAATCCTCAAGTACTTGTACAAGCAGACATGGAAAATCTAAAAAAAAAAACAGTGTGAAAAATAAGAAGAAATAACCACTGCGGAAGAGTTATTGTTGAGTTTAGATTTAGGATTTGGAATCTGAAGCTCCTTACATCCAGTGAGTAAAAACTTGTTCAAAGTTTGCAATGTTAGTGTCTCAAATTTAATTAATTAATCTAATTAAATTGTAATTTGCTGATATCTTTCGTATTAGTGTCATGTGACTTAAATATTAGCGATTTGCATCTACATTAATTTTTATGATACTATACGTAGTTGCTCGTGTTTTTTGCAATTTGGGAATTGTCTGACACATGCATTACTATATTAGGCAAGTTCTCACGCCGTAAATTGTGTATAAATAGAGCGATATATGGATAGTTCACACACAGAGAAAATGTTAGTTTATGATGCTAGTTTGTTGTGAGTATTAATTTTATGTAGCTATTTGTTACAGGAGTTGTTATATTTTGTGATATTCGCCGGATAAGACAATTTTGTAGTTACCAGTTTACCTGAAGAGAGACTTTGTCAACTACGTATTCGTATTTATTTATCCTTCAGCAACTTAAAAACATTATTCTAACATCTTTAACGCGGACTTTGAACAAGTTTTTTCCCACCGGGCACTCACTCTTATTTTGAACACAGTAACAAAATCATAAATAAAATAATCATCAGTCACCAGCATTTTCCAAAAAAAAAGAAATGAAAAAATTAATTTCTTTTGGAAAAATTCTCTTACCATGTGTATTCAATATTCTAGTCATTGCACTCAATGGTAAACTAAAATAAAAAAAATATATTTAATCAAAAAATCCCTGAGTCATATTTAATTGCTGAAATTCAAAGTAATGGCAATTTTGAAGAATTACAGAAACTACAACTGGTAAACCATGCATGATAGAAAGGTACATTATGCAAAATATATAATATTTTAACACTTTCGTACTAAAATCCCAAACTGCTGATTATAACGTAAAGAAAGAAAATGAATTTGAGAAGCAAAAAGACAAGAATCCTTGTCTACACTACTATAAGGATTTGTGACATTTCAAAAAGCATTGAAATAATAATGATATAAGGACCATCTCCATATAAATTGAAGTACATTCTTGCAATCTCTTGGTTTCTTCTATGTCCATACCCTATCAATTGCATGCTCATTGAAATTACACCCTCCTTAATAGTTTTATTTTTGTCTCACTTAGCAATCTATTTAAATCTAGAGAAAAAAAAAATTAACTTGGAAATCAACCTTTATGATTATCTCTATGATCTATTTAGTAAATGTATAGGCATGTTACCTTTCTATAGAATCAGATATATATTTTAATATTGACAATGATTTCATACTAACAGTAAATTGAATTGTGTTATTTTGGTTAGCCAAATCCTATAATAGAAAAGATATTTATTTGAGGTATGCAGTAATCAAAATGATCGTTGTAGGGGAGAATGGTTCTTGGCTACAAAACCTGAAGTTATGTTCCAATATCACTGAATACAAATAATCGCTGTGGAGGAGTGATTTTTGAGCATAGCTTCAGGCCATAAAGCCTTAAAACGAGCACTACACGTAACATAAAAAAGTTACGAAAGAATGTCATAAAATTGATATAAAGAATTCAATCATTTGTAACTCCATTGACATAACACCCTTATCAATACATGTCATATTTGTAGACTTAACAATCGAAGACGTGCAATCTTAATGTTTGTGCACGAAACAAGAGAATTGCTGAAACACCGCACAAGTAAATTGTGCATACACAGGGCAAAATCATACCTATGGATATCTAAATAACTTTATAGCAAAACTGATGTACGTGATATGATAAGTAAAAGTATGAAAGTTAGATTAAAATAAATGACAGTATTATAAAAATATTACACAGCTCAAATCTGCACATGACCATATTTTCCGAAATAAGTATTCATCCAGGAATAATTACCCACCCTGATATGGAATACTTTAAAATGCATTAAACTCACTCATTCCTAAATATGTACCCATATCTGAGAGCCTAAGTATTTTTTGATGTATAGATGTTCAGAGTCTTAAAAACTGCAAATCACTCCATAACCTCCAGTTTCAAAGGTTGAATAATAACAATGTTTCTGGCTGAACAAAATTTACAAAAAAACTCTAAATATCCAACTATTGAAGGAATGACTTGGATTAGACATTATTCTCATAGACAGATTTAAAGTAACATCACAGTGTTGATAGCCATTCAGATATTGTTTAGCAAGATGGCAGCATAACGAATGGTAACCTACATTGTCATAGACCTTGGCAGCCGTTACATGGACCCCTAAATGAGTTTCAGCCTAAACGCACTTGCGATTGGTTCGGTACCAAGAAACCAATCAAATGCATGAACGAACGTTTAGGATGCAACTCATCTAGGGTTCCAAGCAAATGCCGCCTTAAAACACTTGAGCATTGATTCATTTTTTCAACACATGTTTAAAACACTTGAGCATTGATTCATTTTTGTCAATACATGTTTAAAACACTTGAGCAGTGATTATTTTTTTTCAATACATGTTTAAAACACTTGAGCAGTGATTCATTTTTTTTCAATACATGTTTAAAACACTTGAGCATTGATTCATTTTTGTCAATACATGTTTAAAACACTTGAGCAGTGATTCAATTTTTTTCAATACAAGTTTAAAACACTTGAGCAGTGATTCATTTTTTTCAATACATGTTTAAAACACTTGAGCAGTGATTTATGTTTTACATTACATGTTTAAAAACAATTCACTAACATTATCTTCTTTAACAATTTCTTCTTGTTTCCTAAAACACAAGGATGGTATAAAAATAACAAATAAACTAGCATGGCTATTCAATGCCATACAAACACACCCAACAGTGGCTATCAGTAAATAACTCTGGATTCAGAACAAGAACAGAGAATGGATATGTTTATCTCCAAAACATTTTCTACCAGATTATTCTATATGTTAGTTCTTTTAAGCTTGGTTCCCACTGCAGCAATGATCTCTATAACCCTACTCAATCGCTGGCAACCATTTTTTATTGCCTCAGCGGGAATGATATATGCTTGTGGCTTGAAATTCATTATCTTAAATGAGTTAGGTGGTGAAGTCTTGATATTCATTGCCTTAAATCATTGCTCTATTTCATGATCTTTCCATTATTTTCAAATGATCAAAATAATACCGAAAAGTTTAAACAATGCTCACTTTAAAGTTTAAAAAGACTTTTTGTGTTTCTGTGTAGTTTACCACATGGCTTATTAAATGTAAAGAGTTTCTGTTTTTTTAAATTTTTGGTTTATTTCTGTTGTTTGGTTCGAAGCTAGGCTATAAGCAAAGGCAACAAACTTTGGGTGACGAAACTTTAATTTTAAATGGTTTGGGAAGACATTTCCACATGTAATCAAATAAATATTTTGATAAAGAAAGATAAACTGATCAACAAAAATGTCACAGCAAAAACAAAGGACTACAAAATTGTTTGGAACATTCACTGACCTTAATAATACATTCATTATTTTTCTGTTGATGAAGTCAATCAAATCAATAATTGCATCTCCTGCTGATTCACACGACTCCTAAAAGAAACAACCAATTCATTCAACACAAATTCCAAGACTCAATATGAACTAGTCTTTCCAAAAGACAGATATGAGAATTTATCTTTATACAAAACAGAACACCAACACGAAATGTACTGCACATAAAGGTTGGTCGACTGTGCATGCATAAACTCTTTAATATGTGTACATATTTCAATGCACCAAGTAATTTGCTGCAATTTCATACCGTCATGAAATCTCATGCTGATTTGAGTTCACATTGAGATCCATGTAAACAGAATACCACATCGCGTAAACAGAATACCACATCACAAAAATAGAAAAATCGGTCCCTACAATGCAATTGAGTACTAATTTCTTGCATTAGTTACGTATAAGAAAAGATCATCAAAAAAATATTCACCTTATAATACAATGCAGTTTCTAATAAGCCAGTAACTGTTGCTTCGTGAAATAACTGAAATGAAACAATAAATAAAGTTTAGAAATCTTTTTTTGTTTTGTTCAGAATCTACCTGGTACTTAACATCATTAGAAGAACAGAAAAGAAAATGCCATTCTAGTCAAAAACTAATGTCAGTGAAGAAACTAAATAAAGAAGTTCAAAATTCTTTCTAACAATAGATTTTAACTTGTTATGGTATTTTTCACTCATTTTCTCATCACAACAGTCTTAATAATTTATCTTATTCAAATTTCTTCATTGTGCAATTCCAGATTATTCTTAATATAACAACGTAAATATTCCAATTAATGCCCAGTTGCGATTAACGTAAACCTGTAAAACCTAAGAAATTTAATTAACGTCCTGTTAACATCCTGTTCAAATTAACACCTCTCTTTAGTGGGAGAGGTAACTAAAAAAAAACAATATTCAAAGATACGTTGGGTGGCTGAAAATCTCTAAATGAGAAACATTTTTTGGCAGCCAATGATTCTGGTGTAGAAATAGCTGTTTAATCTTATGGATAAAGACGATATTGATGACATCGACTTTGATTTACAAGAACATTTATACTCTATCATCATGAAAGTGAAAATGTTAAATCATTTTACGGTATTCAAATAACATTTTTTTAATTAAAATTACGAATTTTGGATCTCCTCCTAGTCCATAAAGTTATTTGGAAGTTGACATTTTTTTGTTATGAAAACGAACGGTAAACATACAGCCATATAAACTGGTAATGTGGTCCTGCTGTTGTCGATATTGTCCCTGATGTAAGGAAATATTTTCTCTGACCATAATTCTGATAGCAGTAAGTCATATATCAGCACAGTTATCTAAAATGTAAATCAATTATATAACTTCATTTTAATACAATGGAAGCATGTGTGCCTGTTCAAACACAGCCTGTTCTACGGGTACGATGAATAATCTTCTTTTACAAAGTTTGTTAGGAATATAGCAAAGTTATGTTGTAAAACATTTTTACTCTAAACTAATAAATAATAAGTCACTCAATGTAGAAGAGTGATTTCGTTTTTTCGACTCACTTAACTATGGCCCTAAAATGGTAGGGGGTTTTACACTGTCGAAATCAAAGGTACTGAAAGTAGCCTGTCAAACTAAGGTCCATAGAACATAATATGATTTGGATACACACATTATATATTCATCATAATTATGTATACACTAAACACAAATAGAGAAATGCATATGGTATAGCCTAATAAGCTATATGCTTTTAATGTTTTAAAGTAATCATGTATTTTTAATTAAATCAGGATTGTATAAAGGCTACATGTATACTGTAGGCTGCATGTATACATGTACACAGGATATACATAGCACATGCACTACGCTTCTAGTATAATAATAATAATAATGTTTTTAATGGTTGAAGTAAAAACCATGTATATAAGTTATTTAGCAGTTAACACAAAACATATGTATTAAAGTTTTATTAAAAGGTGGTTTTCATCATCTGTTGCATGTACTTTATTTATAAACGTTTCATTGAATTGATTATATCCTTTAATTAACTTAACATTACATTGTATACAAAACTTTTATAGTCCCTGGGCTTTTAAATGTTCACACTATATGTATACAAAACTTTTATAGTCCATGTACTTGTAAATGTTCCGATTACACTTATAATAAACTTTTATAGTCCATGTGCTTGTAAATGTTCACATTACATGTATAATAAACTTTTATAGTCCCTGAGATTTTTTAAAATATTGAAAAAGAAAGCTTCCCAAAATCAAAATGAAGACTTTGATTTCTAAAATTCTAATTAAACATATGGTATTGAAAGTAACCTGCCAAACCAAGCAAAAGTTATATCTATGTATATTGTATATATTTTATATATAGTATGGTATTATAGCATAAAGTATATAGTATATAACGTATAGTATATAACGTATAGTATATAACGTATAGTATATATTATAGTATATATAGTACATAGCATATAGTATATTATAAAAAAATAATCAGCAGATTAAAGGTGACATCGGTAATATACTCGTTTTTGACATGAATATTTTTAACAATATTTTAAAGGGAAAAAACGATGTAATAGTTTTCTGAATAAGGTATTAATTAAATATGAGAGAATGGCGCCAGAAGAAGATATTATATTCACCAAGACCAAACTTTCATATATTGCAATGTATGTACAAGTGCAATGTATAGTTCAAACTCAAAAAAATTAATGTGGTCAAATTTTCATAGAAATTTAAAATGTTAAAATAAATTATTTAAGTCTCTTCTTCTCCTCTTATCATTGGCGCATAATATTTGCTTGAAAATAGCCAAAACTTCATAATTCAAATTTTTAAATATTTTCTAGTCTCCACTTTTGAAAAATCCTTTTCCGCCAATAATCGGTCCCGAATGAACAAAAATAGAAAAAATAGCCAACAGTCTTGTAATATTGCGTAGAATGCCAATACCAAATTCCAAGATGGTGCCAAGATTTTAGTCTATTGGACCGAAAACGCAATTTAGACCCTTTTTGCACGATTCTCTGTCCTGGAGTGGACAAAATTGAAAATGTTTGGCAAGTCCTTAGAAATATCACCTTGAATGCTGGTACCAAATTTCAAAATGGTAGTACCTCAGGAACATGGTAAAACATTGCCTTAGCAGCATATTCAATTTGTTAGCATTTCTGGAATATAGTCTAATTACCAAAATAGTTGTTTGTTAATACTCGCTCACCTTGTTATATGATATCAGATACTCTTTCACAAATTCATCTGTATTATTAGATGCATTAATAACTGCCTAGAAAAAGGAATATTTTCAAAATACGCTTATTTTTTTAAGAAACCAGTACTGGGACACCATGAAAATTAAATCAGAAATGAGAGTTAAAAAAGAACTTCTCAAGTTTGAAACCAGTAAAACATTTAATGGTGTCAGTGGAAATAATTATGCGCATTAAATTAATTTATTTATTATGCACAAAAGGCCTCCTGAACAGCTGTTAATGTTGTTAAATTTTCAGCACTATGACCCGACCCAAAGTTCTTTATAAAATGGGTGTACACAGTATACAACTCAAAAACATATAACACAAGTTTTAAGTCTTTCAAACTGTTTTCCTATTCTTCTTGTATGCATTAATAATATTCTCTCAAAAAAACTACTTGATAACTCAAACTCTAGATAACTCGAACATTCACTCTCTTAAACCAATTTTATGTCCCTGTGAAAGTATTTCTTTTCAGATAAGTTGTGTGAGATGACCAAAAATAAATCACTGCGTAAGTCACAATTTAAGCTCATTTAACTCAAACAGCCCAGCTGCCTTTAGATGGCAACACAGTGAATAATCAAAGGTATTGAAAGTAACCTGGCAAAGTATTTAGTATAATAGTGTATATTATATAGTATATGTAACAATACTTGCCAAAAACAAATATAATTATGTAATAAAATAAAATAATAATGCGTTTTAAAGCACACTTTAATTTCTCCGTAATCATTACAATTAGACTGGTTTTTATTTATTTTCAATAAAAAAAAATATATATGCTATAAATTTTAATGATATAATGTTTATTTTTCATTAGCAGCTTTCATTAAATAAAATATCAGTTAAAATGTTAGTAATAAAAATAAAGAAACTAGATAATGGAATAGTGCAATAGATATAACATGCTGTATAATGGGATTATAACGGGTTTTTTAGTTCTATTTTTTCTAGCAGACATTATTATTTAGCTCCCAATGTGCCTAGACTAGAGAATAGTTAATCTAAGTAGGCTGATCAACAAAGTAAATTGAAAAATAAATTAGGAATCGGACAAAATTGGTATTTACATCACACACGTTTTTTCTCTTGTTTGTAAAATATTTTATGATCATTCAAAAATCATTAAAAACACACAATGCTTGTTAGACAACATGCTAAAAGCCAATGCAAACCGTTATAACATGCAGTGTCTTGTATAACATGTTAGATGAGTCTTCAAATGTTTTTGAACATGTTCAAATACATTTTAAAGGGATTCCAAGAAATACGAGTTGATCTCATATTGAAGAACTTGAAAAATAAATGATATTGCTTTTCATTTCAAGTAAAAATCTTTAAAATAAATCTTCTGTTATAAATACGAGTGATTCTGAAAAAGCATTACGTTAGCAACAAAATCATAAACAAAGATGATAAGCAAATTTTCCAGAAAAAATGTGAACAAAAAAATTACTTGATTGCATAAATTCCATATTTGGTAACGGCAGGCCCAAATAAGTAACTTCTACTACTTGGCAAATTGCTTATGCCATGCTGAATTATCAAATCACCTACTCAGTCCTGATACTTATAACAGTAGATTTATTTTAACCATTCTCTAGCTATATAAACTTTGTTTGATGGGCTAGAAACTAGAAACTGTGGTTATCATTATAATTAACAATTCTTATACCTGAATGTTTAGTTTTTCAATCAATTCATGTTGAGACCACCATCTACAAATAAATATATAAAGTAAACACTAATGATAATGTAAACAATTTTCTAGCTAGTTCTTTTTAGAGATGTCACTTGAAGGAGAGATATACTGTATCTATAACCTTGAGTGAAAATTGTTTCTATAGTTTTTTGAGAAAACTTTTATAATATGTATTGACAGATTAAAGTGTGTTTAAAAATAAAATCTAGCGGTATAAATATATAGGGCCATTTCAAAAAGCAATTATTTTGAATTAAAGTTTATCCTCACTGATTTATCTTTACAAAAATGCAATGATGTGACTTCCTTTTGAATATTACAGTATACAACTTACAAATTTAGCATAAATGGCAGCTTGCTATATAAGCGGTTAGTTTTTCTCGAAGGCGTTAAGCAATCGTAAAATTATTAATGTAAGCAAGTTTTTTTATATTGGAAAAGGTGGAAAAGTTTTTATGATTAATACGCAATTGTTACACGTTTATACGTTATTTTGTTAATTCGTTCGATGACATTTTATGTCTCAAAATTCTGGAAAAAAAGTAAAATATATAGGCAGTTACGGTTAGGAATCCAGTTTCTGCACTAAAAAAGTTAGTACGTTTTATAGTAAATATAAAATAGGCATTGGGAAGTTGTAAGTGACACTATTTTTATTGTTATCGGGTGTTCTTTACGGCATTCTGAGGTACCGTGGCATTCTGAGGTGTACCTACCGTAAATCCTAGAATAAAGATACAGTCATCAATAACTAGAAAATTTGTCTCCATAGACCTCTCTAATCTTTAAAGTAATCTGAAGAAGTATTTTGTTTCCTCTTATTATCCTCTTTGAATTGACAGATTTGCTCAAGTTTCTCACATGGTTTGTTTAAATTATATCTTTTGAGGGTTTGACTCACTGTGTTTGTGTCGTCCTTGTGATGCGTCCTGTGTCGTATATTGTATTTATCCTAAGGGTGGCCATACTCTTTGCCTTTTCTATATGCTATTAGGTATGGCCTCTCTTCAATAGTATCATTTACTTTTTATTATTTTTCCTTTGGTGTCCCTTCTCAATGTAATCATTTAGGTAGCTAGCTAGTCTACTTATAATTTTTTTTATTTTTCCTTTTTTTCCTTTACTATATTGAAATAAATATCTTATCTTATTGCGTACTTAGCAAACTATTACCATATAAATGGAATGAGTATCACCTTTTATTTCCAAAGTCTTCAAAATTACTTGCATCTAATGATTGAACTAGAATCTCTGCTTCGTTTGGAAAAAGTACATGCGATTCGGCCATGTTTGTTTGTTTACATTTTAAACTTGCTAGGTTTAGTTAATAACAGGTCAGTTTAAAGACATCTAAAGATAACTGTAACCAGCTGTAACAGCAAATAATTCTATTGAAGGATGTGAACAAACCTGCTATTAACATTTGTATCTACGCACTTTCTTGTTCGGTAAAATTTCACGAGCACATTTTTCTTTACAAAATGGCTACCGATGTAAAACAACCAAAACACAAATCTGGACCTTTAAAACAAGCGAACAAATCCCACAAACATGGTCGTCACCGAACTAAAGGACAAATAGAAAACACAAATAAAGGTAGCTGTTGTTATTTATACTGCGATAGCTTTCGATATGTGAATAATCACAGCTCTAGACTTAAAATCAAAAGTAGAGGAGAGGCAAAAGCGGTGCACCATACGGTTTGGAGCAGCAGTCCGTTGGCGGAATGTGGAACCTTCAGCCTTTCTTCCCCTATGTACGACTGGACGTGCTACAGAAAAAAGACGAAAACAGTTTCGGCTAGTACAACAGGGAGTATATATAGTTGTACAAACATAGAGTGTAGAGGGGGAAACTGCTTGTGGACACATCTAGTTTCTTGAAGTAAAAGGTTTTGAAAGCAGAAAATAAACGTTTCAAGTGTATACTTAAATGTTAAACAAACCACTTTTTATCGAGGGTACCAATTCCTGGTAACACACTGTCTTTTTACCAGGTAGTTAAGGGCTACCACATACACACACCAGTCACACTGCTGTTTCATTACGGTTCATTACGGTTCATTACGGAAATAGTGGACATGACCTTCCGCCGTGATTTACAAAAAAAAAACTTTATCAACTTATTAAGGACATGAAATCCTAATGCCATGTAAAGGTTGTGTGTTTATCCTTGATATAAAATCTCACTACTCTCCTCCACAGTGACTTAACATACTTTTATTTTAATGAATGAGTTCCAATAGTTCATTCGACCTGAAACTTTATCAACTTAACAAAGGCACAAAATCCTAATGTCATGTAAAATTTTGTTGTTTGGCTTTGTTATGAAATTACATTACTCTCCTCCACAGTGGCTTGACATAGTGTTATCTTAAAAAAGGTGTTCCAATTGATTGTTTATTTGACCTGAAACTTATTTAACTTAATAAGGACATAAAGTCCTAATGCCATGTAAACTTTGGGTGTTTATCCTGGATATGAAATTTCACAGCTCTCCTCCACAGTGACCTGACATAATTTTACCTTAAAAAAAGTGTTCCAATTGTTTATTTGAACTGAAACTTTACCATCTTAACAAATACATTATTTCAAACAATGACATATTTATGGTATTAAATGCAGCCCACCAAACCAAGTAAAAGTTAAACCCAAGCACATAAATATGGTTTGCATACACACATTATAACCTAAATTTACTTTTAAAGGCTCTGTTGACGCTAATTTAGTGGGAATTGAACCAAAAACCACTGAAAATGGTAGCTTATGATGTACCGTACATGAAACCGGTTGGTTATGTTTGATATTTTTAAAATCAGCGCCGCCAGGCCTGTTTTAAAATCGCTTTTGATTTTTTTGAAAGGAAAATGGAAATGACATGTAAATGGCCAGCCGACATCCTATTCTACAATTACCTTTTTGTCACAAAGATTTCTATTTGACTACGTTCTTTCCTCACACATACTGTTTTTGATAAATCGTCAATGATTAAGCTCTTAAATGATGAAATTCATTAATTGTGTAGCCTAAATGTAGCCTAAACACATTAGATATCACAGCTATTGCAGAAACTTGATAAATAACTAAAATGACCCTAAATATATAAATTGACAAATCTTTTACTATTTGCTAGTTACTAATAATAATAACCATCACCTTTAGAGCAATGCATGTAAAGATAACTGCGACTTGGGACTATACTTATAAGATAAGATAAGCATTACATGAAGTTAAAAAATAAATAAGTAACAAAAGTAGATAAATAATCTTAGGCTATTGAATATTGCTATATGTTTCTTTTCATAGGTAAAGTTGATGTCAAACAACTATCAAAGAAAAATAAAGCTTTAGATAAAAAGCAAAGACGCCATCAAGCTAAACAGATAAGAAAAAATAAACGAGAGGAAGTACTGGAGAAGAAAAGGAAACTTGGGACAGAGCACACACCTCCACATGTTATTGTGAGTATATTCAAAGGGATCTAGAAAAGTTATAGTTTACTTTACTTTTTGAATTTTATATATTCTTGCTTACTTATCTGGAAATGATATAGTTAATAAAATATTTTATTCTTAAAGACAAATCATTTCTATGTCGCTAAGTTTCACTTTGGTACAATGATATTCAGACAGAATAGTATATCTCTTTTTTTACACGTCAGTGCCATAGCCACCAGGGGAGGAGGAGGGGGTATAACCAGAACTTTATATGAATAAATATGTGTTAGCATTTTACCTTAGGGGGGAGGGGGGAGAGAGAGAATAAGCCCCCATATCTAACTTCTGAATTGTTAATATTGGAGCAATGAAACTTGGCACGATTATAGTCCAGCACAAGAACTTTTCAAAATGGTATAATTTTTTAGATTTTTAGGTGGGAAGTACTAGGAATTTAAGAAGTAGCTTCAGATATTTTCTAATATTGTTAGAACGGATTGAGCAATCGACCGGAAAGTTGTCCCAGTAACGTGAAATAGGTTAAAATTTGATATCCGTATTTCTTTCTTAACGGTGAATCCATTATGTTTCACTTTTTAGGCTGTATTCCCGTTGTCTCACTTATGTAATTGTGAAGAAGCATTAGATTATATTGTTAAAAGTGATGACTCAATTGTATCGCTCTCAAAAAATAGAACTAGAACACTCATGTAAGAATATCTTATCATTTTTAGCCCACCAAACAAAGTCTGGATAAGCTATTGCTATCACTTTGCAGCGGTGGTGGCGGCGACCCACTTTTCTTAATAGACCAAATTCCCGAAGTGCTACCATTTAGAAATTTGGTACCAGAATTTGGACTGAAAAGGCACTTTATTATTATTATTGTTTCCTTCCAAAGGTGGGCGCTTGTTAGAGGAGGGAGGGCGTTTAATTCAATGTAGGTACTAATTTCAGGAAATACAGTTAGAACGTTATTATCTTGCAGTACCATGCTACATTAATAATGTACTCCCTGATGTTGACTATTTACAATTATTTGCATCATGGTACTTTAGTTGAGCATTATATTCATGAAAATTTAGCATTTTGTTTACTGTTTTAGACTTACTGTAAAAATTGTACTATATTTTAAAAACAAATCCAGGTAAATAGCAAAACCTAGAAGTATTTAATGTGTGATGTATGATTTTGATCAAAACATACAAAAAGTATTTTATGCACATTTTATTTTTTATAGATCTACTAGACATCGTCAGAGATTTACAGTTCTCAATCCAAACCCTGGTGATTTATATTCTATACTCGATGCAGGAAAGGTAAATCCATTATATCCTGCTTTAATTATTTTCTAATAGATCTAATTTGAGTTCAATTGCAAAGGTTGTGATAGGTGTGTTTGGATTTTGGAAATAACACTCTATTTGACCAGTCAATTCAGAACAAAACGTCAAACTTATCAACTGCCACAAAGAATTCATCCTATTGTATATGATGATGCAATAGATGAAGACCTTGTATAGAATGTTGCATCTAAAGGAGGATCGGGGCCATCTGAAATGGATGCAGAAGGATGGAGATGAGCTTTTTGAATATAGAATAATTATACAATATACAAAAACTCTTGTGCCATTACAAAAGATCTAACAAAAGCAATTAACAAACAAAACAACGATCACGAAACGAATCAAATTGACACCAAAAAGACCAAATCTAGTATCAAAGCTCTATGTGAAAAGAAAAATATTGAAACACTAAGTGAAATTCAAAGCCAATTAAGCAAAAAACAACAAAGATTAAATTATATTTAAAGGTGCTTCAAATTGGTGAAAAATGAAAAGAAACAATATTACACCGAACAAATTCATTATCAATATCAACAATGGAAGTTTCACACCAATAGTTTTTTTGTTACATGGCGGTATGAGTAGAGAATGTAAAACCTTTTACTGCTGACTCGAAGATATGATTGCTGAAAAAAAATAATCTGTTTTGCATGCTAGCTAGTTTCCTATGTATACGTGGTTCTTGAAGTATCTATAAAAGCGTTTCTGATATTGGCAGTGACATTGTAAATTTAATTTATTTATTTTTTCGAACTTTATCAGCAGCATCTAACTGTAATCTCTTTCTAAGAATGGGCGTTGAGTTTTTGTAGTGAGGGTGTCTTTAATGCCGATGCAAGTTGTTTTATCCAGTGAACGGTTGCTTCTGGAAAATAAAAATGTCTCTACACTTGTATGAAAATGTATTAAAACAGGGTGAATCATTCTGATTGTTTCTGTCTCTACCTATGTTGCAATGGGTATTGTATCTTTATGAACTTATTTATTCTTCTAACTTTGAGCTCACTGCCTAAAAGTGGCCTTGATGCCTTGCACTAAGTGACTTATTTTTAAAAACTTAATATTTAGGTTGCAGATTCTTTTCTATTTATCATTCCTGCAAGTGGAGTTATAGATGAATATAATAAAAAATGGCTGAGTTATCTTACTTCTCAAGGCTTACCCTCAACTATACATGCTATTCAGGTATTTAACTCAATACAGTATCTCCCTCATCATAATCCTGAAATTTGAGATTGAAATAAGTTCTAATACAATGCAGAAACTATTGTGGAAGCAACAACCTTAAAAATTGCCAGCTGTTTATGCTGATTCGAACAAAAGGTGTATAATGGTATGTCCTCCCAACTCTCCTGTTGAAACTATCATATTGCACAGTTATAAATTGTTATTTTATTTTTCAGTAGTATATTAATATAAACCAGCTTTAAGACCACCCCCACCCCCTCCGGCAAATTGAGGGGATCACAATTTTCTTTGTTAAACCAAAAATTATCTAAAATGCCTATTCTTGCTATTCTTTTATACTTTCTATGACTTAACAAAAGTAGAAATTTGGCCCAATGGGCTCTGCCCTCCCCTCCCCCCTCCATTAAGATCCTTGCCCTTGCGGATCAAAATGTTTTTCCCGGGGTCTCGGGGCCATCAGAGACTTGAAGTTAGGGTCTCTGATCAGGGTCATGAAGTCAGGGTCCTCATGGTCCTAGGACCAAGTTCTCATGGGCAGGGTCATGGTTTTAGAATTGCATATGCATATAAAAGTTCCCGCATATTTCGTGACATCACAAAAGGCCAAAAGGGGCCCAAATGAGGCCTGGAAACGAAACTTTTTGCAGCAGTCAGAATCTACATGTTATTTCCCAGTTATGTAGCAAATTTCGGGCCAAACCGTTCAGCAATGTCGAAATGCATGCGTGTACAATGATCCATCCTGACAGAAATCCGTACTTGTGCATTTAATATAATAGATTCAAATATAGTCAAATTTTAAGGTCATACATTAGACCTTTATACAGCAATGAATCCTTACTAGTTTTAGATTCTTAAATCCAGAGGGTTATGCAGTATGTACTTGTAATTTTTAGGGATTAAAACATATTCCAATAAAGAAACAAAGTGAGACAAAGAAAAACATTCACAAACAACTTGAAAAATGGTAAGTTTTGAAATAAAGACTTGTTACTGTATGGAGTGTGCTACATTTATTAAAATGCTTTCATGTAAAATACCCAGT
This sequence comes from Neoturris breviconis, assembly GCA_032360805.1. Taxonomy (NCBI): domain Eukaryota; kingdom Metazoa; phylum Cnidaria; class Hydrozoa; order Anthoathecata; family Pandeidae; genus Neoturris; species Neoturris breviconis. The sequence continues at coordinate 17,751 of JAULBZ010000089.1, forward strand.
GGGCAAAAACTTGCTCAAAATCAGCAGTTAAGACACTACAACAATGCCATTAGATGTTGTTCTAGCGTCTTTACTGCGGAGTTTGAACAAAGTTTTTGTCCACTGGGTGTGCTTGTACCAATAGGGAGCTTTAACAAGATCTATTCTACAACGGTGACGGCTACAGTTAAACTACTGTCACAGAATATTAATTCAGGCCTATCGGTTTAGCAAAAAGCGATAATAGAACAGAGGGAAGGATAAACAAAATAAAAAATAAAGCAAATGAAAGCAAGAAGGTGAGTTTTATAAGCGACATGGATTAACCTCCTTTTGATGAGGGAACACGAATATACGAAGATTGATTTAATGATGATGAAGAGGTATTACTACATCAACAAAATAACGTATCTACTAAAAAGGATTGCTGAGTTTCGTCACTAGCATCATTGGGTTTGAATAACTGGAATGGTGACAAGTGAAAATGTGTAGTTATGTTTATACATTTTTATTATCTCCATTCAATATTCTACTACATATGTCGATTTCTATTATGTTGAAAGTTGAAGAATGTTTTAAGGAAGATAATATATAGGTGCAAGGTAAAAAACTTTAAAAATTTGCACTAGCAATATAAGTGAGTAGGTCTGCCAAGAAGAAGGTCAGGCGAACATAAGCAGCAGAAGCAGAAAAAAGCTTATGTGGTATTTAAAAATTTAAAAACATACACTTATGGCATCCATATACAAATTAAACAAATCTAGATACGTCGTTCACAACATATTTGGGTTTATAATTCACAAGTATGCTTGTATTGGTAAGCTATCTAAGCTATGTTAGGTAACACCAGTTACCTGCAGGATGACAAAACCTAATATTCTCAACATATCGGATCAGAGCTCTTCAGAACTGTCGCCGTCGTAAAACCTTTGTTGCTAAAGCTCCCTAATATCGGAAAGGGACACTATCAAGCTTTCTGAAATTTTATTTTAGGTTCCCGGAAGTAAAACTTCATACAATTGACAGCGATCAGGTAATACTCAAAGTGTATAGACATTCTGTTATTTTAATCTTGTGGCACCACTTTCTGTCGTGTTAAAGAAGCTGCGCACCACTTCAAATCATTTTAATTAGCTTGATCTACAGAATCAAACGTAATCTGTGGAAGAGGCTATTTCAAGTTTGTTTTACAAGTGCAAATTTACTGACCAGAATTATTTGTGCTGAAATGACTGTTCTCTCACCAAGAAAGTTGAAAACCGTTTATATCGATGATTGCTCAAACAGATATAAACAGAATTTAGTTCTGTCATTGCAAGTATATTTGAACTGATTTGAGTAGTTAAGACCTTGCTCATAATATGAATGATACTAATTTACGACCACTTGCATCAATTTTTATCAACGAAGTAATCTGATTATGTCGGCTGTAATCATTATGTTGTAACTTTACATTATCAATGGCTCACCTGTTTTGATTTAATGGGGGTGACGTGAAAATCAAGAAACTAAAGATCGGGTGCGCAGCTGCTTTAATGTGAAATGTGATGTTCACAAATAACAAAACTTAACTGGTCAGTAATTGAAAAATCAAGTGAATATATTAATTGTATTTTTTGCAATAATAAAAAATAGCTTGAAATTTGATCATTAATGTTGGCTATCTCTATCTGTGTATAATTTGTTGAGTCAGCAATATCTATGTTCGAAATGAGAGCAGATAATGCACTGTGGAGGTGTCTGAAGCTATGCTAAAAAATCCCTCCTTTATAGTGATTATTTGCTCTTATTTTAAACACACCCAATGAATTGCAATCATGATGACTAGATTGTTTATCAGTTTTGCTTTAGTTTTTTTTTAAAAAAAGAAGAAATTTTTTGACAAATAAAGTTGTGATGATACTTGGTTCAAAGTGGAACTTTCTTACATTTCCTGATTTAATGTTCTTGTTTTTGCAGGATGCTGGTCTTGTTCTGCGTTTACTAGCTAATCAAAAACAAAAATCAATATCTTACAGAGAACATCGTCCATACTTACTTGCAGATCATATGGAATATCAAGCTGAAACTGTGAGTCTTCCTTTAGCTAATGTTGTTTCACCAGTACAGTAGAGTAACCTTATTCATCTCCAACTCCCGGAAATAACTGTTGGAAATCATCTGTGGAGGGGTGTTTTTAGTTATGCTACAAAAACACTCCTTCGTTGGTATTGTCCAATCTACTCTCACTAAGTGATCTGTTGTCTTCTCAAGATACACCCTAACAATCTGAATAGAAATAGTTTTGGTCAAAGGTTGTTCTGGACTCATTGGGGAGTGCACAAATTTTAGACTTTGAATTTGTAAAATGCAAGTAATTTTAACCACAATGGATATAATGCTGTTTATTTTAGCCAGATGATTCAAATGGTACACTTAAAATATCTGGTTTTATACGTGGTAAACAACTATCAGTAAATGGTTTGGTTCATTTACCTGGTCTCGGTGATTTTCAAATGAAGCAGGTATTTTACAATACAATTAATCTTAGTTCTAATTGAAATAATCACTGTGGAGGAGTAAATTATTTAACATTGTTTCAGCTACAAAGACTGAAGCTTTGATCAAAATTTACTTCTTCACAGTGATTATTTGCCACTTGTAAATTCAGAGTTTCAAATATTAATGTGCATTAATAGTGTTCACTCTTCCTCATTGTTTAACTTTTTCTTGTTTTTTTACAGATTGATTTACCAAAAGATCCATATACAATCAGAAAGAAATCAGATAAAAATTCCAATGACATGGTAAACTTATATCTTTTGGGTGCGTGGTGCATGAATATCTCCTTTTCCTTTCCAAATAAGTGGTGGGGTTTTCGAAAATTAGTAAATGGGGGAGGGTGTGGAAAATGTTTTGTAGTGTCAGAATGTTTCTTTTAAATAGTATGTTTTTTTATAATAAAAAAGAAAAACCAACTAATTTTAATGTCAAGTGCAGTAATTTAAAAATTTATGCTCTTGATTTTTTAAAAACTAATATCCAGGGGGTGGTAGAATAGGGGGTGCTTATTAGGTACTGAACAGTAGGATGACGCCTTTTATCTTACTTTGAGATTTCGTATCTGCTATCCATATGTCATGGAACATGTGTGCAATGAACAAGCCAACCTGAAAATAACTGTCAAACATCACCTGTTGAGGAGTATTTTTTGGTATAGTTTTTAGCTGCAAAGCTGAAATCTACTTAAAACACTCCTCCACAGGTGATGTTTGACAGTTATTTTCAGGCTTTATGAATATTTAAATTTGTTTGATAAAGGATGAAGACAAGGACGGTGATATGGATGAAGATATAAAAGTTATAGCTATTGCTGACCCTTCAAAACAAATGTCATTAACGACGGAAGCTGATGTTGATCCCATGGATGCAGAACAAACATGGCCAACAGAAGAAGAATTAATAGCTGCAGATGGTTTGTGCATATTTCCTTGGTTGCAGAGAAGTGTACTGATATTGATGCACCTGGACTTAACACCCCTTCTTGTGGTTTTATTTCAGGCACCTTTAGCCACTTCTAATTTCTATTAATCTACCAGGTGATGTTTCACAAAATAAAGTAATGTTCACAAATAAAGTGGAGATCATTTATAAAATCTGCTTGTCCGTCTTCCAGTTTTGTGACAGCCTCACAAATGTGTGTCATTGATTAAAATAAGAGGAAATATTTTCTCATTGTGGATATTTTAACTTTTTTACTCCCATAGCGGCAGCTGGTATGGTATGTGCACCACGTGATGAGAGAACATTAAAAAAAGTTCCTAAGGGTACTTCAGAATATCAAGCGGCATGGATAGTTGATGAAAACGAAGATGAAGGTGATGACGATGATGATGATGAGAGTGATTCAGATGGAATGGAAGATGCTGAAGATGAAGAGGTTCTTTTGTTTTTTATTTTGAATGTGAGATTGAAATGAGCTTTTCCAGGAATGTGTTTGAGAATATTAACTCGTTCAAACTCTTCTCTGCCAATAGTAGAGGACACTCTTCTTATTATGTGTTATATACTATGAAGAATGATCACAATTGGAAATGGAGAGATCTCAAAAGAGTGTAGTGATTTACTTACAACATCAGTATGTGCCAGTTCACAAAAATAAATCTCTAAGCTAAATACCAAAATAATTTGCAAGTTTGTTAACTTCTGCATAATTCTAAATACAACTGTTTGTTGCATAAAAATATACTCACAACCAAATGCATTATAGCTTTTACGTTCTTCTTGACAGCATCGTTATACAGTCCAGAAAAGAAAGAAATTATATTTGATGATGTCTTATTTCTTTCTTATCCTATTTCTAATGGGGGGGTGGGACTTCTGCCCCTGTCACATTTTTATTTATAACGTCTGAACCACTAAAGCAATAGTGTTCAAAGTTTTTTTCTTTTTCCAACTCTCTATAAGACACTTATATGAAAATTTCAGCTTGATTACACCAGCCACTATAAGGTATTAAAGTGTCAAAATAGGAAACAACGCATCCCATTATGTCCCTAAATGTCAGATAAAAATTTTTCTGTCAGACAAACATATGAAACTATTTGGCAAGCCTCAGAACATGTCAGGAAGTGTCAGACAATTGTCAGAGAATATTTAAAAATGTCAGAGAAAACAATGTTTAATGTCAGTAAAATGTCATAAAAAATTTGGTCTGGCACCCATTTTCCTAATCTAACACTTTTTAACCTAATAGTGAGCGGATCAAAAAATATAGTCATAACCTGAGACTTTTTTCTATATAGGGAAAGCCCATTTAAATCAATTTTGCAATAACTTTTGTTTGAATAACACTTATAACATGAAACTTAGTCATGTAACATGAAATCTCTGAAGAAAGATTTCTGAAAGTTTTGGTCACATGATTTCCGATTTTTCTGAAATTAAAAATCGGTTGGATTTTTTTTGGAATTTTGGGCGTTAATTTTGGTATTTTGCAATGTTTTTACCCTGTCTGAAACCGAAATCAGAAAGGAAAAATGTTAGCTAGAACTCTTTTAATTGTAATTCTAACAACATACATATTTTAAGCAAAATTTGCCATTTTAAATTTTATGTGATGACGTCATCGGAAGAAAGCTGACATCAGCAAAAAAATATTCCAAATTATTCCTTTCATGATACACTATTAGCCTGCCAAGTTTCATTGCTATACTATTAGTTGTTCAAAAGTTATGCAGATGTTCCATTGGTAGAAATCGACACAATGTCAATTTCCACTAATGGAATGTCTTTTGGATTTTGTGTGGAATTTTCTGCCTGTTGGAAATCAATCATTGCTTCTTGTCTTATGTTCTTGCTTGATTTCTTTAGGAGAGTGAAGCTGAAGAAGAATTTGATACAGTGAGTATAATTAGCATATTTCTATGCACTATACTTCTGTAATATTGATTGGTCATGAAATAACTGTATTAATCTAAAACAGAAATATGTAAAAAAGGTAGCCAGACCTTTACTATGTTTGAGGTCCTTTAATTTATGAATGTTAGTTCTTATAAAATCCTTGTGGAAACCTTTGAATTATAGTATCCTGAAAGAATTAAGCACAATAAATTATTAACCCTGTTTCTAGATAAGTGTTGCAGCAACAACGATAGCTAATGATGAAAGATATGATGAGCATTTTGATATGGATGAAGAACAAAAGCAGTAAGGAAATATGTCTTATTATTATTATATATTCCAACATAAATTATGTACAAAAGACATTATCTTACTTCTGTTGCGTTAAACGTTTTTTCAGTCATGTTGAGAACATTATTAAAAAGTCAAGTGAGATTGGGGATAGTTACCTTATTCATACAAATACATCAACGATATTGTATCATGAGGTAATGGTTCACTAAAGTTGCACTAAACAAACTGAAGTACATATTGACCTCGCCTCGGTTTGTCATACATACTTGTCATCCTATTTTTAATTTGCAATTCCTTTAACAAGGAAGACTCTAGCTCAAACTGATGTTCATACATTTACCAAATAACATATTTGTTTTATTCTGTATATGTTTTATTTTTAGATTAGATAAATATAGATTAGAGCGTGAGAACGAAATGTTTCCAGATGAAGTAGACACTCCCATGCATGTCAATGCTAGAGAAAGATTTCAAAGGTAATTAATGTCAAAATTCACCATGGAAGACAAAGTATCCACAAGAAGTGTCTTGAAATTAATATAAAGTACACCCTGTGGGCCAAAGATTGTTCAGAGTCAGCAGTAAAGAAGCTAGAACAACGTCAAGCGATGTTGTTCTAGTGTCTTTACCGCATACTTTGAACAAGTTTTTGTCTGCAGTACCTGTTCGTTATTATTATGCCAATATTGTTTTAAGGCAAATCATTGCAACATGTTGATGCAACATGAGCCAACATTCTTGGTTAAAAATGTGATGGTGTGATGATGTGATGTTGTGTAATTTCGTGATATTGTTGTGTCATTTTGGACTGTGTTGTCATTTTTTGTTTGAATAATATAATGTTGCGTCTTTGAGCAAGCGTCACTTGATCCAGAAAATTTATCAGTTTTGCCTAATTATGTTTAAGTATGTTGATTTCAGAGGAAAAAAATAAAAGGCACGTCTTTAGATAAATATTGATTTGTGAAATGATATTATTATATTGGCAGATGTTTGGAGTGGATGACAAACAAAAACAACAATGCAAAAAAAGAAATTGTTCATGTTGCGCCAACGTGCTGCAATGGTTTGCTTTTGTTAATTTTGCTTATTTGCTTATTTTTCTATACTTTTTTAGATTTCGAGGATTAAAAAGTTTCCGTACATCGCCATGGGACGTTAAAGAAAATTTACCTCTCGATTATGCTAGGTGAGAATGTTTGTGTTTAATAAAATAAACTAAGTGACCATATGTAAGTGTCTGTTTTAAATTTGATAATATTAAAAATATATGTTTTATTTTCACTCTTAGAATATTTCAATTTCAAAATTTTAATCGTGCCAAAAAGAGAATACTGAAAGAAGAGCCAGATGAAGACGATGGAGCTTTGGTAGGAATTTAAAATTGTATAATTGCAGATGATCCGGAGGTTCCTGGTTCAATACCACGCTCGAGTGAAAATTTCAAGGCACATCCCTGGAAGTTCTTCCGCCTACCTTTTCCCCTGTATGTTCCAGCCATGTTTCGGTGTCAATAGGGTTGGTTGAGGGTTGTACCACCCGTCATGTGATAGAAGAAGATATTGAAAGGATAAAAAATTACCTCCTCTCCTAGTAGTGGCATCGGCCTTGAGAAAGGATATATATATTCAGCTTTCCTACACTGATTATTTTTTCAGTCTTGATTGGGAAAAAATCAGTTTTTGTGTTGAAGATAAAAAAGTACTGTGTCGGTAGAAAGTGTTTCTCAGATTTTGATCTGGAAATAGTTTTACTAGAGATTATGACATGAAGGTTTGTTACGATTTGTTAATATTGTTTTATAGACTGGCTGCTATGTGACGATCCATGTATGCAATGTACCAAAACAATACTCAGGTATGTATGTATGTATGTATTCATTCCTGGTTGATTTTCACGTTAGTTTCTATCAATGCAATGTCTTCTTCTTTTAACTTTCGCACAAGACTTTTGACCTAGTGGAAATAATAGCCCTTTCCATATGTTTAAAGAAGTTAGGTTACCCAGTGGTCTTTGAACATGGCTTTGCCCGCTGGGCAAGTTCAGTTCAAAAAATGACACTATGAAGAAGAGTGTTATGTCAACGAGATCGTAATTGATTGGTTTCTTTAGTACAAAATAACCAATTTAAGACCAGCCTAAAAGTATTCAAACTATTATATGCATCGTTAAAGTAAAAGGGCGTTTCTTTGATGATGGGCGCAATATGGCATAATGTATGCAGGGGAGGGTGTAAAAACCATGAGTCAGGTTATTCATAAACAGTAATTTCTATTTATTTGCTTTATACTCAAAGTCAGTCTAGCCATATCTGTCTACTTTCTCATTTCGCTTATTCTAGACATATTTTTTCGTTAGATAGCCTTCAAAAAAGATTGATTTTGCCAAACATAAGCTATACAAAAAAACATTAGCCCCAGCCAACCCCAGAGTTAACATTGAGAGACATTAAGTCATCTTGATTTCTTACATGCGTAATTATTTGTTTTGATTTAAAATTTAATCTGTTGTTGGTTCGTTTAGTCAATTGGAATCCTGACAATCCAATGATAGTATTTGGTATGTTACCACATGAGCAAAAGGTATGTTTCTTTAAGTAAATCTAACTTGTAAATAAGAGAAATAATCACTGTGTTGGAGTGCTGGAAATAAGAACAAGTAATTATAGTGAAGGAGTAATTTCCAAGCATTGTAAAAGTGCTTAATATAACACCAAATAAATACTGTGGAGGAGGGATTTTTGTGCATAGCTTCAGGCTAAAAATCCGAAAGCTCTGCTCAAAATCACTCCTCCACAGGGATTATTTGTTCTCATTTTAATCATTGTAAGTTCAAATTTTCTTTAACTTTATCGTAGATGACAGTGATGAATTTTTCTTTAAAAAGACACATTTCTTCAGATGTTCCTGTAAAGGCGAAGGTAATATTTTCTTCGTAGAATTGTTGGAGCGGTGCAGTGGGTTGTTTACTAATGATGTAGTTTATACCGAACAACTTAAAAACATTCTGTCGGATGCCCGAATTAAAGTCTCAACATTGATAGAACTAGAGGAGCGTATATTCCCCCTTATTTTTGTAAAAATACTTGTGATCAACCTGATAATTATAGTGGCTTTTAAAATTTATGCTTTATTGCTGTTAATATTCAGTGCCACACCTCAACTCAAATTTTACATAATAGATATACTCTGGAAACCACTTATTCTAAAACTAAAATTTAATTGGCATTTCTTTAAATAACCTTTAACTTGAAACTTAAAAATATTGTCTGTTTTTTTCGCTTTGCTATTTCGTTTAAAAATGGTCCAAAATTCCGATTTCAGGGTAAAGCAATTTAATTTTCAAAGAAATTATAATCTTCGTGTTTTGTCATAGGATCGACTTATTTTTCACGTTGGTTATCGTCGATATATAGCTTGTCCCATATTTTCACAGCATACTACTGGCGACAAGTTTAAGGTAATTAATATATTAAATTATTCCTTTGGCGGATGTCCACTAGGTGAATTCGTTCGCGCGAATTCTAAATCAAGCAATTACATTGGTTAAAAGCATTGGTTCAGCTGATGCAATGTCATTTAGAATTCGTGGGAACAAATTGATCTAGTGAAGATCCTCCTGAAAAGCTTCAAAGCTGAAAACTACTCAAAAAACAGGGAGAAGTCACAGGTGATTTCCGGTAGATATTCAGGCTTGTTCAACTTGTATTTTGCATTTTGATTTATTTAGTGCTTATTTTAGACGAAATCCATGTTTTGTTTTAGGCTGAAAGATTTTTACCTCATTCTGGTGTTTGTATAGCAACGGCATATGCACCCATTATGTTTCCACCTGCATCCGTGCTTGTATTTACTGAAAATCACGAATTAGTAGCTACTGGAACATGTCTAGGATCAAATCCAAATCGTGTTGTTGTAAAGAAAATTGTTCTCAGTGGACATCCGTTCAAGATAAATAAAAAATCAAGTGTTGTTCGATACATGTTCTTCAATAGAGGTATGAAGAGTACTGACTAGTCCGTCATGAACTCATTTGGCAAAAACTTGTTTAGTGTCCGCCGTACGACGTCCTAACGTATTAACTGCTGACTTAAACAAGTTTTTGCCCACTAGAAAAATTGATGTTATAAATACGTCAGTCAATTTCGACGTTACTTTTTATAGATGTTTCCCAGTAGGCACGCAAATGAGCGTCCTATACATAAAAAGACGTGTAGTTATATTACAACTGAATAAAATCAGGAATGAGTGCGGAGCTGGAGCACGAAGTTTAGTATGACAGGGTAGCAACTCAGGCTTGTACGTGTTTGCTACTCACAGTAGTAGAAATAAGAATAAATAATCACTGTGTAGGAGGGATTTTTAAGCATAGATTCAGACTTTGTAGCCAGATGATCAACTATCACTTCTCCGCAGTGTTAATTTGCTCTTATTTCGACCACTGTATGGATACATCTAAAATGCTTTAAACGCTTAAAATCATACAACTTCTTTTTAGATGATATTTTATGGTTCAAGCCAGTGGAACTATTTACGAAATATGGTAGAAGAGGAAACATAAAAGAACCCTTAGGTAAGAGAAATCACTAGCATTTATCGCTTGTAAAAGTTTAAAGAGAAATGCTATATTCACGATTTTATGCATTAAATTAGTTCCAGTTGTGTTATTTGTTCACTTCGATCATTGACTTCATTTGTTCAACCATTCAAAGTTACGAATAACTGTTGGTAAACACTGTAGAGGAGTATATGTAGTTTTGGTCAGAATACTCTAGACTACTAAGAGGTTCAGAGGTTATAGCCTGATACTGAGCTAACCATTTATTTCACCACATTGTAATGTTAATATGAGGTACATGTAGTTTCGGTCAGAATACTCTAGACTACTAGGAGGTTCGGAGGTTGTAGCCTAATACTGTGCTAACCATTTATTTCACCATATTGTAATGTTAATATGAGCATCAGTTGAAATGACGCACGTCACATGGTATATTTCCATAAACTAAATAGAAGAAGAATATCTTTCAGTTTTCAGGTACTCACGGTCATACGAAGTGTATATTTGACTCCCTTTTATTTTTCAGGTACTCACGGTCATATGAAGTGTATATTTGACGGACCATTAAAAGCACAAGATACAGTTTGTATGAATTTATATAAAAGAATATTTCCTAAATGGATATACGATCCTTGTGTGGTAGCCCCACCTCAAGTAACGATCCAATCACAAGCTGAAAATGTTGACGCTGAAATGTAACATCTACGAAGAAGAATACTGAGTCAACGATCTTACAATTTATTGGTTTCTTCCTCACGAAAAGAAAAATCAATTGCAAGCTCGGTAACAGTACTACATTGTTACCGTTATACGCTTATTTTGACCTGTGCGCAGGTAATAATGTATTCGCCATATTTTAAATATGTAGAACAGGCCAGAAAAAAGAAATATCGTTATCCATATTAATATTTGTGTTGTTTGTTTGTTAGGATTTCACCTTATCGACACTCTGCTGTTTGAGGACCTTCGCATACCGAACCTTTTCTCCGTTATGCTAGAGAATTGACTTTTTGATAAAGATTTTTCTGTGCGTATGCTAGATATTTATCTGGTATGTAGTTCCAGCAATAAACTAAAGTATATTAAAACCAGTATGCTAAATATCGTGTTTGGCGTGCTTACATGCTTAATAAAGTTGGCGTGCTTTTTATTCCATTTTTTCCCCTAACTTTTTGCTTTATTTTTTTTTTATTTCCTTTTTTCCGTATTTTTTTTTATTAATAAATATTTTCTCTGTCCATTTTTTACCTCTTTTTTTTATCAATTTTATTTTTGGAATGATTTTATTTTTATCGTTATTATTTATTAAAAGAAGATACCTGAAGATTTACGCAAAAGTCATATTCGGCACAATTTGTTTGGAATATATTAGCGTCAAAATTTCCGTAATAAAAATAATTTAAAAGTCCCAACGTTTCGGTTTCGTAAAACGGTTCTAGAGATATACAAAAAATAGTTAAAGGGATAGAGGTGGAGTCAAAAAAAAAGAGAAAGCAAATTGACAAAAAAATGAAAAGAAAGCAAATTGACATAAAAAAAATTGGCAAAAAATTTGTAAAAACTGGCGAAAAGAAGAGCAAAAACAATTAGTCGCAATAAAAATGATTTTGGCAAAAAAAAGAGAGAAAATAGAAATTTATTGATAAAAAAATGGCAGAAAGAGCACGCCAAGCACGCCAACTTTATTAAGTAGCATTTTTTTCATATTTATGCACCGTCCCCGTTAATTTCCGGGGACGAACTTGGTGGAATGTGACTGAAAGTCACTGCACAAAAAGGAAGTTATTACATTGAAACAAGTTCTACTTAGAGCAACAAACGTTTCCATTGTTTTAAGAAAAGGTATATTATGTCCTCAGGGGGTCCAAAATCTGAATGTTGAGTTGATATGTAATTGTATCTATGATTTAATTGAAACGGCAGAAATTTATGAGGACAAAAACGATACTTCGCCCTCTTCCGCTTCATTACCGTTGGTACTAATATCATACCAATCCGCCCCCCTAGGTCAGCGCTGGGTACGAGTATGAAACACAGTAATGCAAGGAGGAAACGATGTTATTAAATTATGGATAAACATTGCGTAAACAATAGGTAGTTTTACCAGAATCGGCAGAAACGGAACGAAATCGGGAAATCGGAACTGCGTAAATGCAGTACGGGAAATTCTTCGCACCTCGCATGTCATTCCGCCTCGCTTCGCGCTCTCCCCCGTAGCCTTTTCTTTTTAGAGCGTCTGAGCTGAAAGGCTATGGATATACGCGATAAACTTTTTACGGATAATACGGATAAACTATATATATATATATATATATATATATTCGTGGATATTAGCTATGTATACTTTTAACTAATATAATGCGATTGAGATATTGCGCATATAATAATTAGTGATGGGTGATCTGGGATACATGTCACTATTTTGTGAACGTAACATCGTAAGTTTTGCCCATTGTTGCATCATTTTATTAAAACAATCTCAATTCCAAATATCTTCGCTTTTTTAAAAAAGACACGAGAATCATATCAAGGAATTTCTGCACTCTGGCTTGGATAGTACACTAAAAAACAAACAACGGCCTTCCTAGGCTACTTGGGAGTCTGCTAAATTTCGTGAGTCTCGTGCCAACGTGGGTTACGTGCTTTCATAAGTCTATAATTATCTCGTGCCAACGTGGATCCAATTCTTTTTCTTGTGGGTACAATGTTTATTTATCGCACCTCTTTTATGAGCAACCAAGTCAAATTTAAACTTCATACAACTTCAAAAAGTAGAATGTTTGAATACAGATAAAAATGAATACAATACAATTCTTTCAACGGAAATAAAAAAGAGGTGCTCCAACAACCTCGTTCCCAGGGCTTCTTGCCTTTTCGAAACACGTGTTTCGAAAAGGCAAGAAGCCCTGGGAACGAGGTTGGTGCTCCAAGGAACTCTTACACGCTTAGCAAGAATTTTGCGCTCTTTTTGGCCTTGTCCACACGACAATTTTTTCGGGAGGGGGTGGGGGAATGCCCTATCTCCAACTTTTGATCTAAATATGCTAAGTCTAAAATTTCCCCAAACTTAGCTTACTTTCAATTTATATAATATAACAATTATTCTGAAAACAGCAAATATTTTGCTGACGTCAGCATTTTTATTCAAAAACCAAGAATTTCCTCTTATGACAGAAAATCTGTGAAAAACACTAAAAATTCTTGCGATAAAATGATAGTTACTCTCTATAAAACAATTTTTGCATAAAAATTAACTGATATCTCTCGGGCGTTACAAGCAAAAAATGCGCTCTGGATGGACCAAAAATCGGGGCGTGGTTACTCACTTTCTGCATTAAATCTAAAATTTCAATTTTCCAAACCGTTGCTAAATTATAGACGCTGGTCTAAAATTTCAAGTTAATTGTCTCAACCGTTTAGAAATTATGGAGAAAAATATCCCAGTAATGGGTAGCTCCCTCCCCCCACTCCGTGTAAAATAGGGTTAAGAAGAAGGCCTGGGAACGAGGTTGGGCCAATGTAAACCAGCATAAATTCACGGCGGGAATTCTAAAGTGTTCAACAAGAACATTTGAGGCTCAAATTGAAGAAAAAGTAGGAACAACGAGGCTGGTGAGAATTTGACGTGTTCTTATAAAAAACGTGCGTTTTGAATCAAACCCTGGATCTCCATTCAAATAAATGGTCTTATTTGGAAGAGTTATAATTTATACTCAAATGAAAATGTATGATGGACTCGGGTTGTTCATATTTATTAGACTAGTTTGTAGTCGTTAATAGGCTAAATCCAAAAATCGGAAAGCGAAAACTTTATAACGACGTCCTGCTAGTCTACTATTTTATCCGCCTGAATTTCCTGCGGATTTTGAAACAATTATCTACTGGTGGGAAAAGCTAGATGATAGAAAAGTGAATCTAATAAAAATATCTGTTAAATCCAAGCAGTTTGGCTTCGTCAGTTTAACCTGCATCTTGCAAATAAGACACACCGTTTTAATTATTTTTTTTATGTTTCGTCGCCTGTAATTTATTTTTCGCAGCAGGGCCAGTACCTGAAAGGAAAAGAAACTTATATGAAACCGTCTTTCGGTACATAAGAAAGAAACCATCACGACGAGAAAAAAAAATTAGACACACCACAAAAAATGTTAATCCTACGAGAAAAAACGTTGGATCCACCAGAACAAAAATTAGAACTACGAGGAAAAAAAAACCCGCAAGAAAAAAAATGGACCCACGAGACTTTATAGATATGAAGCGCGCGACATTTCTTTACAGAATGGCGCGTGGTTAAAACTTGGTGACACACAACACGAACTCTTTAAAATAAGAAGAAAAAAAATGGCTACCAATGGTGTGTTGACTCGAGAAGATCTTCAAGCAAAGATAAAAGAACAAGGGGAAATAGTTCGTAGTTTGAAATCTCAATCGGATAAAACCGATGAGTTGAAAGTTCAGGTATGAATCTGTAGTTCATCAGCTACAATGTACTCGTTGTGTCTTTGTTGTGTGGGTTCTGACAGAACTTCTGTACGTGTGACCTGGTGGTGGTTGCAAAAAAATGCTCGTTGTGTTGTGTGGAAGCTAGATTTAACATCGTTTCGGTTGGGTTATCTTGTGTCGTGAGTGTGGCATTTCAGCCTATATTCATATAGTCTCATCTGATCTCTGATAAATTAAAACCAAACTGATAAAAAACATTAAGATGTTTTTATTACACGCTGTGTCTAAAGAACCGGGAATAAATCTCTTTATTTACTAATTAAAACTCCGACAATTGTCTCGATGACCGCTTGACCTAACCCTTACCCGGCAGTAAATAAGAGACTTTTTCCAGGTTCTTTAGACACTCTGCTTTATTTATATATCAAGAGTAATAAATGAAATAACTTACAGAAATGTATAAGCTAAGATGAGGCTTATGGCCCACCCTTGAGGAAAAATTCAATAAACGGTACGATCCTCTTTTTTATCATCTCCTTTCTTTTCACCTTTTTCACACATTTCCTTCTTTCTTGCCGAAACAAGGACTGAAAAGGAGGGGTGCCGATCCCCTGGACATTCATGGAGGTGTTCAGGGTTAAATATTTTTTTTTGTCAAAAAACCACGGACCAACCCCGACCGGACATACGCTTCACAGCTGTTTAGGTGCGGACCTGACCTATTTTCAGAGCGATTTTTTTACATGCCATTACCAATTGGTAATTATCTCAAAAAGTAAATAATATTTTTAAACAGGGTAAAAAGAGAATGAAAGGTGAACAAATTATTTTTCTAATGATATATAACATGTTGGGTGAAATTTGGACAAAGCATCTAAATTATTGAACTTTAAAAAAATGAAAAAATAAAAAAATTGGCAAAATAAAAAAAAAAAGTAAGGCCATACGAAAAGGGTACCTTTTTCATTTTTTCCTGAAAGGTATTTATATAGACAACACATTAGAAATAGGATAATGTAGATAATGTAATGTAGGATAATGAACATAATGGAGGCCATGACAGCTCAAAATTCACATGGTGCTAAAAAACAAATTAAAAAAATTATTGGGTTTTCAGCTAGAAAAATACCAGAAACGAAGTTTAGATAAGACAAGCGACGTATGGAAGCTTAATAAACTAACTGTCCCTAAGAAACCGAAACGCTTTATCTAGAACCCAAAAAGTACCGAAACAAGCCCTACAAACTTCCCTCTTCTTAATGTTTTTTTCAGAGAATTTTAAAGAAATCATCAAAAAAGGAAGAAATAACATTTTATCCCTACCTTCGATATATTTTGGCTAGCGATACAAACAAACACTTTTGCGTTTCATCCCGTATCGCTGCAATTTTGAATTTTGAACATGACTTTCCGAATCTAGCACAAAAATTATCTAAATTTTGAATATTTCAATCAGCTATAACTTGAACTAAATTTACTCTTATTTGGTAAAATAAACTGTTCTGGAAAGCTGGAACCCTCCTCAATACATACATATAAAATCACCCCACGTCCTACTTATGTCTGGGAGTAGTCTGATGTTTTTTAACAAAAAACTATTTTTCTAACCCCAGACATCCCTGTGAATGTCCTGGGGACTGGTACCCTTCTCCTGATCGGGAGTCTTGATTTGCAATGATCTCTCTTGATTCTATCAAAAATCTACCGATCATAAATATTGTTATACTGTATATATATATATATAAAAAAAAGCCTTTGCAAAACCATTTCCTTCTGTTCCACAAATACAACTGCCATCTTATTTTCACCGTAGAATGTCTCATAACCTTCTAGGTATTAGACTATAGAATCAGAGGTTTCAAGGAGGAGAGCGGCCACAGCTATATGAAAAAATCTGAGATACTCTGGAAAAAATAAATTTGCTGGGAATGTCTTTTGCGCCAATTTGAAGACCTCAAGAGGTTTTAATAATATAATAGTAAATACCGTATTTCCTCAATTAAGCGAGCCTCTCCCTCTTCCCCTCTTTGAAAAAACATATGTATATTCATGTGGGTATATAGCGCAGATGCGTTTATATACGTTTTTTAAATAACAATTATGAAATTTGTATAACCACTGGTAATATGTAACAACACATCTGTATTATATTCATTTAGTTATGATTTTCTTTTTCAATTTTCCAAAAAATTAGTGCCCCCCTCGAATAAGGGCCCTCTAAAACTGTCTAAATAAATAAAGGAGAAAATACGGTAAGAAGTAGAATCCAGAAAGAAAATAATTATTTGAGGAAACATCTGAATACTTGAATATACTTTTATTTTTTACAGTTACTTTTGTCTTGTCCGCTGAGTAACGTTTTATAAAACTTGTTTCATATTTTTATTTCTCATACTGTAGTTCACATGAGTTACTAGGTTAGATTCCCAATTGACAGAATGTCCTTAGAGAGAAAATAAGAGAATAATTTTTAAGGAAAATGTTTGAAAACATTCTCTGCTTTCTTGGCTATAACTGTGCAAAATTTAACAGTTAATTAGATTCTTTGGTGATACTTTCCGATAAAATAGATATGTTTTTCGAAGCAGACTAATGTTATTATGCCTGCTGAACATCACCTGTGGATGAGTGGTTTTAAGTATAGTTTTCTGTTGGAAAGCTGAAAACTCTACTTAAAACAATCCTCCACATGTGATATATCCGACAGTTATTTTCAGACTTGATATGCAGATATTTTATATCTTGTAGAAATAAATGAAAATAAAAAATAATGAATTGCAAACTGATCTTTTCAACGAGAAGAGTTATTCTGCTTCGAAAAACAAAGTTACAACTCTCACAGTCATTTTCTATTAAGGTATATATCATAAATTGTCTATACTTGCAGTGCCATATCCAGATTTTTTTGGGGGGACAGCGTTTTTTAAAGTACTGAAAAAAGCTTACTATAGTACCTCTTCGAGGTCCCTCCATGGTGAGGAGCGAGTAGAAGATTTTGAGATTTTTCTTTCCAGATGGGTGGAAAATAGGTTTCCCGTGATAAATTTCCAGGATAAATAAAGTCAAGGTTTAGTGGTTTTTCACCCACCCACCCACCCACCTAAGTTCTGCTTACTTAATTATTTACTTATTCGTTTATTGGCTTATTTATTTGTTTGTTGACGTGTCGTTTAGCAGAAAAGTAGGGACTCATTCGTTGTTGTTTGTTTTTTTTATTATTATTATTCTTTAATGTTTATTTATTTACTTTTTTTGAAGGGGACATTTTTTTGGACGCCCATAGCATTCCAACGCTATCAAAACACCTCTGGATATTGGGCTGACTTGATTGTACCATTATGATTAGTTAGAATTAAGAAAAAATTGTATCAATGGAAAAGAGCCAATTATCTTGAAATGCAGTGTTTGAAATAAGAGCAAATAATTGCTGTGAAAGAGTGACTTTTGAGCATTGCTTTAGGCTATTATTTGCTCTTATTTCTAACAGTAGAATGATTAGTTTCTTCTCCTATTGTTTAATGCATGATGATTTATTGATTTTTTGCACGTAGCACTTTAAACATATTTATATATGAACTTTTATGTTTTATAGATAAAAGATGAAGTTGCCAAGTTATTAGAATTAAAGAAGCAACTTGCTCCTGAACCCAGCACTAAACAAAAATTTGTGTTGAAAACACCAAAGGTACATTTATTTAACTTTTCTTAATGTTTTGGACTTTTAAATAAGTAGTATTGTTTAAATTACCTATGGTATGTTCAGGGGTTAATACACCTGCTGGTCATCACTGCGGAAGAGAGGTATTTCATAATATTTTCAGTCTATTTGGCTAAAATTATTCTGAAAAATCTCTCCTTCACAGTGATGACCAGCAGTTATTTTTAATATCTGATGTTGTTCACTATTTCTTATGCAGCCTGTGGCTTATTGAAACATAATTTTAACTAATTTTAACCTTTAGACTGCTTCTCGGATGTGAAGGTGTGGTCAAACTTAAGTCAAACATTTATATATTACTAATGTATTATAATATAAAATATGAAATGTTCAATTGTATTGTAGTGTTGATGAACACTAGTATCTGATTGTATGTTTTCTTTCCATATTTTTAGGGAACTAAAGACTATGGAGCAAAACAGATGGCTATACGAGAAAGTGTATTTAAGACAATCATTGACACATTTCACAGACACGGAGCAGTACAAATCGATACACCTGTCTTTGAACTCAAGGTAAATTTTTATTCGTTCTAAGTTAACTGAATGGAAAATATTTATCTAAAGTAAGATGACTGCCAGTGAATCTAAGAAATCACATAAGATGAATGTGCTTAAACTCAATTCATGATTTTGGACAATAAAAACAACTAGAAAACATTCAATAATTAAGATATTTTTACTTAAAACAGATGAGAATGTAGAGAAAATCTTCAATTCATGATGATCAATCTGGCAGAATTCTGTATTCTAGTATGCAAGGGTTTGTGTAAGGTTATTGAAAGCTATGTACTGTAGAGGTTCAGACAAAGATTCAAGCTTTTATGTTACCTGCAATGATGGAGATTGATAATTTTGCAGTGTTCGAAATAAGAGGAAATAATCACTATGGAGGAGAGATTTTTGAGCATTGCTTCAGGCTTCCATCCTGAAGCTATGCTCAAAAATTACTCTTCCTCAGTGATTATTCCTCTTATTTCAAGCACTATTTTTGTTTTTAATTCTTTAGGAAACACTCACAGGAAAATACGGTGATGATGCTAAACTTATATATGACTTAAAAGATCAAGGTGGTGAAATATTGGCACTGCGATATGATTTAACTGTACCTTTTGCACGTTATGTTGCGATGAATAAAATAGAAAAAATTAAAAGATATCATATTGCTAGAGTTTACAGAAGAGATAATCCTGCAATGACAAAAGGACGATATCGTGAATTTTATCAATGTGTAAGCTTTCTTAATTTATGAATGTAGGTTCAAGGTACAAAGCCTAAAGCTATGATAAGAATCACTCCTCCACAGTAATTATCTCTTCTCATTTTCAGCACTGAAAAAAAACAACTTTTGTACATCACCTGTGAAGGAGTGATTTTTTAATAATAATTTTTAACTGTCCGGCTGGAAACTATATAGGTGATGTCCGTCAGTTGTTCCAAAGCTTGATGTATAACTATTATTATTATTTTTGTAGGATTTTGATATTGCAGGACAATATGATCCACTTATACCTGATGCAGAATGTGTAAAGGTTGTATCAGAAATATTAACAAATCTGAAGTTAGGAGATTTTATCATAAAGGTTTGTTTTAAAACACATTTTAGAATTTCTGACAAGACAATTTTTTACTGTTACTCCAAAGGAATAGCATAGTCTATTACACTACTACAGTGGACATTCTTTTTGGCAGACTTTTTATTTTAAGCCCTGTCCACAGTTACTCATAGTTGGCAAGCAACTGAATTTATAAAATCAAATCAAACGTGTGGTACTCCGCATTCAATCATGCAAGTTTTCAAGTAATTATTTTTTATGCATATCTGCAGTAACAGTAACTTTTAAATTACTGAGGATACAGTTTAAAGTGCTAAAGTGAAAGTTGTGATCATTTAGGTGAACCACAGAAAACTATTGGATGGTATATTTGCTGTTTGTGGCGTTCCTACTGAGCAATTTCGTACCATATGTTCTTCTGTGGATAAATTAGATAAGGTAAACATTCTGTCTCCAAGTCTCCAAATATGAAGTACTGTAACGATGATTGATGAGACTTTTTTGATTCCTCTCTCTCTATAACTTTCGAATAACTAATAGCACAGTGATGAAACTTGACAGACTAGTGTGTCCTGAAAGGAACAAAATGGTATCAATTTTTTGCTGATGTCAGCATATTTCTGATGACGTCATCACAAATTTTTAAAATGACATATTTTACTTAAAATCCCTATTCTTAGAAATATGATTAAAAGAGTTCTGGAAAAACCTTGCAAAATAACAAAATTATTGTCTGAAAATTCGAAAAATATCCGATGTGACCAAAACTTTCAGAAATATTTATTTTGTGATTTTATGTAATCCGACCATATTTGGCAATACACAGTCTATATAATATATGTAGGTATCTGGGATCAGCAGATAGGTTTTCATGCTGTGACAGTAACCTTTGATTTGCTTGTATCTTCCTCTAGACACCATGACCTGCTAAGCCACTGATCTCGGAATTAGAGTTTCTTCATATAACCAATCAAAAACACAGATTTTAATACGGTTATGTTTCCTTCTAGACACCATGGGAAGAAGTTAAATCAGAAATGATAAATGAAAAAGGATTGTCTGAAGATATTGCTGACAAAATATATGAATATGTTAAACTGAATGGTAACCATTTTTATTTATTATCAAGCAGATCCATCTTTTGAAGGGGGTAACTTGCTCAAATTTCCCTTTTTTATAGCTCATGGTGCCTCAGTACTGAAGTAGGGTTAAGTAGGCAAAATTTTTGACATAAAACACTCCTCGGTTTATTTGCTGTTATTTATAAGTATCCTGACTCCCTAATTCAATTTCACAATAAATACCATATAATAGACATAATAGAGAGGCAGGCAACAGGCGAAATAAGCAACAGAAAAATAAAATCTATTCAGAGTATCATCGATCTCGTAGAAATAAATAAAAATTACTTTAAACTCTCTTTGCAAATAATAGATACCTTTATTTCAACCCCAGTGCATCATGTGCATCATGATCAAATGTAGCAACACCCAACGTCGTTTGATATATGGTGTTCCTACCCACTGAAAATTTTTTCTTTTCCAGGCAAACTAGACTTGGTTGAAAAACTACTTGAAGATGATAGACTATACAAGGATAAATCTGGAAAACAAGGAGTAGATGACATGAAGATGTTACTGAAATATTGTCAATTATTTGGTGTTCTTGAACAGGTAAGTGCAAGCCTAAATATAACTGCCACATATCACCTGTGGAAGAGTGCTTTCTTGCATATTTTTCAACATAGTTTAGAACACTATACTCAAAAACACTCCTCTGTAGGTGATGTGTAGCAGTTATTTCTGGCTTGGAATCAGTATCAATATTATGTAAAGAAAGATGTAATTGGATCTGCTAGTGTGCAAAAACTTGTTTGACGTTGTTCTAGCGTCTTTACTGTGGACGTTGAACAAGTTTTTGCCCATATTTTAGGTTAATAATAATAATAATAGCAATAACTTGCAAATGTCAGACCATTACACGAAATAGTGGCTAATAATCATTGTGTTGGCGAATGCTTTTTGAATACTCCTACACAATGATTATTATCTGTTGTTTTGGCAAATTGTGGACTAATTCTTTTCAGGTTACGTTTGATCTCAGCTTGGCACGTGGTCTTGACTATTATACGGGAGTCATTTATGAAGCTGTAATAACTTCACTACCAGATGAATTATTAAAATCCAATCCAGGTATGTAGGGATCTGTGGAGAAGAGTAATGACTCGATGATCTTATATTTGATTGGTTTTATTGTCTGAAGCCAATCAATTACAAGTTTATTGATCTAAGTTGCAGATACCATATTGAATTATTTGGACTCCTGTGTACATACATGCATTTGTTACTAAATTGTAACTCATAATACTGATATCCACCTGAAACTTCCATTAATGAAATTATGATTGAATAAAATTGGATGAAGCTCTCCTCCACGGTAACGACCGGCAGTTGTTTCAATCCCTGGTCATATTTCAAAACCACTGGTCATATTTTATGATTTTTCTGAAAGTGTTCGGCAGCTGAGAGTAAAACAGAAAGAAAGTGAAAGAATCACTCAGTTTGATTCTGCCACACTGTTTAAGAAGACTTGGTTATGTTCCATAAAAACGGCCACAGCCAACTAGATGTCTACCATGGATATCTAGACTGCTTAAGGGTAAAAAATCACTGTAAAGTAGGGATTTTTGAGTATAGTTTCAGTCTTCATAGTGCAAACATCACTTCTTTGTAGTGACTATTTGCTCATCGAGCACTGAATTACCCAGGCAGTGTTTGAAATAAGAGCAAATAATCACTGTGGAGGAGGGTTTTTTGAGCATTGCTTGTGCTCAAAAATCACTTCTCTACGGTGATTATTTGCTCTTACTTGAAACAGTGTTGTATATCTGTGAAGAATAGCAAATGATTACCTTTTAAAATAAAATGATGGAGAAAACTAATGTACATATTATTTGTAAGGTGAACAAGTTGGTGTTGGTTCAGTAGCAGGTGGTGGTCGTTATGATGATCTAGTTGGAATGTTTGCTACAAAAGGGAAGAAGGTAATGTAAAAGAAAGTGCTAGTCGTCAATTAATTTTGGTTACCCAGTGAGGATAAAACAGTCTGCAGTAAAAACCTTAGATTAACGTCACTGAGTGTTTCAGTGCTCTTCCCTGCATATGTTTGTTTATCTCAATGATCAACTAACCATCTAGGAACATATCCAAGGCAATTCTGATACCGGTGTACAGGTAAGGGTGCCCAAATCGTTTTAATGGTATTAAATTATATCATCACTTTATTCTGATATCAGAAAAAGGCAAGCCTTTACTTGTGCTGTTCAAATAAACCGTCAAAAAGGGTTAAATGTAACATTTGCTATTTTCATGCACCCAAATAAAGGCTTATCTGCTCAAAACAGGAATGCTCAAAAAAGCCCTGGATATGACACTGCCATTATCAATTAATTAAAGCTATTCTTAGACCTCCTAAGCTGTTGAACTGCCGATTAAATTTAGTGCAGTGTAGTTAACCAGAGATCTATTCTCAAAGTAAAAACTTAGTGCAATGCAATACCTTCCTTTTTGTGCAGATTCTACTTCGAGCAGCCAACGTCTTATTTTCATGTATTTGTGAATAAGTCTAACACTGGTTTATGATTCGAAACCGTTGAACAAAACTTATGCCCATAAGATATTATTTTATACACCTAATAAATCTTCATCCTTACTTTTATTTCAGGTACCTTGTGTTGGTGTGAGCATAGGAATAGAAAGAATATTTTCAATAATGGAAGCCAAAGCGAATGTAAGTCAAAACCTACACCATGTGAAACGCTACCAAATATGATCTCAGATAGCTCCGTATAAAGGCCATTGTAAATGGTATACGCAGATATATCTGGGACCGGTGGTCTTTTACGTTGTACTATAGATATGTTCTGGTCATGCATAAAATGGGCCTTTTCACAAAATAATAAAAACGAGGCGTTGGTTGCTCAAAGAAGAACTAGTTGCAATGCAATAACTTCCTTTTTGTGCAGTGACTTACAGACAATTTGCTTTATGTTCAGTCTTTCTGTGAACTGTTCCCCATCCGGATATAGGTCTATGGGTGTGTATCTGTGGGCTAATTTCAACCTGGAGGGACTCAATTCAGGCTGGATTTTTTATCATCTATTCTCATTTTGGGCATGTATCACTTTTACTTGAATCAGCTCTTGAAAAGGTTTTTTTAATCGCACGATGTTTACTTTTCTTTTTTTGCTTTGCTTTTAAATTGCATGGTATTTGTACATGATTCTGTTTCTCTCATTTTGCGAAATACAAGCATTTGAATGCAATAACGATATGAAATCTGGGCTGAGAATATTGCCCGGAAAGAAATTCTCTATGTAATAAGCTTTCTTCGCATTTTCAAGTCTAGCTTTCGACTCTCGGTAGCCAGTCAGAAGAGAGAGTGGGAAGGGAAAAACGGGGGAAAAAAACGGCTGGAAGAAAAAACCTGAGAGTCTAGAAGAACACAGAAATCTTATTTAAACTTTATATGGGTATTTATTCTGTGTGGGTAATAGGGTACTATTAATGTACTCCATCCTCTCTTTCCATGACTTAATCACGTTGTCAAAGTTATTTATAACAAAGTACTTGAACAACGAAAAGTTCCTAGTTTTAAAACATTACTCAGAATTTTTTACAAAATCTTTCTTCGTTCAGCTCAACTTTATAAAATACACTGCAGTGAAACCTCTCTATAGCGGACATCCTCTATAGTGGACACAGCTCTGTATAGCAGACACTTTTTCAGGAACGGATTGATTTAGATCAAAGGTCTCATAGGAAACCTCTATATAGCAGAGAGTTCTTAGCGGACACCTCCTTATAGCGGACACTTTTTTAAGGTCTCTTTAAAAACCTTTTCAACGGACAAAAAAAATAGAAGAGGAAATAGTATACCATTCTTTTCCAGTCCAGTGAGCTTTAATGTAGGGTTTTACTGGGGTATATAAGACTAATTTTCACCAGAAATAACGGAAACCAGAAATAATAAGAATTAACGGCTCATATGGGCTGACGGATTTGTGCTCCCAAATAGTTGGATTAATTAATTTACTTTTCAGTGTTACACATTTTTTTTTGTAAGAACATAGTTTATAAGAACGTAAGGCTTAAATGTGCAAAAAAAAGAACATGCTATGTGCATTTTAACGCTTTGAGTCAGCAAAGATAATAATCTAATACCCTACAGATTTTTTGTAGTCAGACAAGTAGAGTCAGGTACACAAAAATACTCGTTTTTTTACTAAAAATAATTATTTGAGGAAACTTTTTAAAAAATGAGAAAAATGTTGACTGCAATTTGTATATAATTATTTGAGGACACTTTATACTTGACCAATTACAGTCTCTTTGTAGAATGTATTTATTCATTAATAAATGTTCATGGTATGAGAGCTACGAACACGGAAGTAAACATTTGAGCCAATTATAAATTTGAGCAAAATGTTTTTACCTTGTACAGGCGCCAAAAGGCCTGTTATTTCGATCAGAAAAACGAATTACATGAAGATTCGAGAAAAAAGTTTACATGAAGACCTATGACCTATGATCCTAAGGAGTCGATCTTAATGAACTTTATGAACACAATTAACGCAAGAAAATGTTTTTGGATAAAATACCCAAAAACGGGAAAAGTTAGGAATTTATTTTTGCGATTAATAGTCAAAAGGAAAATTTTTAAACGTTGGATAATGCAACAAAATCTGATGTGCGTTCTTAGCTGGTATCGTAAAAGTCCAGTATTAAGCCCTTACTTACGTAACAAATTACAGATATATCATCACTAAATTCAGCAACACCAACAAAATATTTTGAACTAATCAAGAAATACAATATCGTATCAGTTTGCCTAGTATAATAAGCTCTATTTTTTCTTTCTTTCTCTCATTCTCTCCTTATTCCATATATATATATATATATATATTTAGTCACCTCCATCGGCGATCGGATAGATCATCTCTCTTTGCGAAGTGTCCAGGCATTAGCATTGAGAGTGGG